>CALYDF020006590.1:0-13277 GCA_944474145.2 Dicrocoelium dendriticum
GCGCAGTTGCATAAGCTGCTGCGGGCTAGTTGGCACAAGCCACTAGCAGTCATGGGTGCGATCCTCCGTAGAGGACCGAAGGATGCGCACCACTGACGAGCTTCAATGGGGCGAAACGGCTGTCTGGTTCTTTTCCGGATAGGTAGTTGACTTATCTAGATTGTCGGCTGACTGAGACGAACAAAAATACTCACAAAATTCCTTCTACTCATAGGTAATATTTCAAGGAATTTATTGAGTATTTTTGTTCGTCGCAATCAGCCGACAAATCGGATATGTCGACCAGCTGCGACGATCAAACCTACCCAGTAAGATCCTTTCACTGCTGAGTGATACCATTTCGCCGGTACGGATTATTTAAAATGCTATGTCGACTCATAGCTGCCGTAACCGGGAATTCCTGGAGCCGGAATCCCGACCGCTGTGGTCTGCATGCCAGGTGCTTGCATGGCAGTGGAGGATGCGTCGGGCTATATCGCATTTAGCTAACAATTCACGATACTTGGATACCGTCCTCCATGGCGCAGTTGCATATTCTGCGGGCTAGTTGGTAAGAACGACTAGCAGTCATGTGTTCGGTCCTCCGCAGAGGACCGAAGTATGCGCACCACTGATGAGCCCCAATAGGACGAAACGGCCGTCTGGTGCTTTTCTGGATATCTGGTCGGCATATCTGAATTTTTGGCTGATTGCGACTAACATTAGTACGCACCAAACTCCTTCTATTCAAAAATAATACTTTCTGTCTCTAACATATTGACTGTGGAATGATGTCGTAGCTTTATCAAGTTCATGAACATGCTAACTGAGATCTTTTTTATCGCTGTGGAATCTGCTGGATGATTATTATTACTGTTTACCTTACGACGTTGGTGAGGATGTAGTGAAAGAGAAGTTTCATTCCAAACGAATAGAATTGCAGTATTTCCTGAAAGCTTTAGTTTGCGAGAACTTCAATTGACCTTTCGAGCATTTGCGCTTAATCACCTTGGGCAATCTGCACCGAATATTGTGATATTGCTCCTGATCTTTCTTCCCCGTGTTATCAGCATTGCCAACTGAGAGCGCTCTTTCACTAAACTCAAGCTTATAATAAAAGTATCTTCGTTCATCAATGAGTCAGACAAGAATGACGGATTTGGCAGTTCTCTCCATGGAGAGAAAACCGTCCGATAGCCTGAATTCTGATAGTTAGCGATAGTTTTGCGGAATGTAAAACATATAAAATGTATTTGTAAAGTTCATATTTGCATCATAAAATTAGTTTGTTGGTTGTTGTTCACTGACATGAAAGATGGAAGGGATGTTCCCAATTTTGTTGGTTGTTGGCGGCGAATTTTACCAAATATAGTGATCATGTTAGCGATACTTCTTCCCTAGCCATCAGTATCGCCAGTTGTAAAGTTCGTTCTTTATGTTCAAGTGTATAACGAGGTACTTCTACCAGTTATGATCAAGACCCAAGTAGTGATATTTTTGTCGTCAGTAAAGCACAAGAAGTACGTATGTGAATTACTCATATCATAAGGTTTTCTTTTTTAATTGTTACCTGAAACAATCTAGTTAGGGATTTTTTGCGGTATTGGGGGTTTACGGAATAACTTACGCTAGAAAAGGGGCGGCAAATATCCCTGCTACACCACTGTAGTTCTCCTGCTTTAGTTCGTAGATAAAGTTAATTGTCAGGTGCACATTATTAAACCATATTATTATCTCATGAGGGCTCATATCTTTATCTGCCAAACAAAGATGTCGTTCATTTAGCGAGAATAATAGTCGAAACGATCTATAAGTTGTATCAACGATTCAGTTCCTAGTTTAGCTAGATAGATATCCGACAGGACTGAACTAAGTGGAAACCCTATTGCCACCCCGTAACTCAGCTGGTAATATATGCCGTCGTACATAACCGGAATAATAGAAGTGCATTACAGCAGCAATTGTTTCATGCTTGATTTGCGAATACCTAAATGAATGCTGTTCCTGTTTACAAAGTGGTATAGATAAATTATCTTTGGTAGCGATTTTACATTAGTATATAAAGGGGGTTCATTGAGTAAGAATATTTCTTCGTTTTGGTTTTCCAACTTCAATGTGTTCCACGGATGTAAGCTAATTACTAACAGTAATCAGAGCACTTCGTTTTCGTATTGCTTCCAAAATTTCTGCGAATCACTTGGCTGTAAGATCGTGTGCTGAGTTTGCTAAGAACAATATTGCGTGTAAAACACAATTCATTTTTAATTATTAGTATGTCATACATGCTCAGGATAGTTGTTCCAAATTGGCTGACTTTGTATCGGACTTCCAAGTTAAAACCAAGGATGCATAGATCTTTCAAACAATTTTTCAGGTTCAGGGGCGCTTTGATTCTTTGATCTTCTGGACTACCTGTGTACATACTTCCTTTCATCTTACTTTTGTAATATAAGCACTTCTATCTATTAAGATTCTGCCACTTCCTTGATCCGGTTTGCAGCAAATTATTTCCTTATCCTGGACCATGAAAAGCTAACGCCTACTCAGCACACCTTGATTTGTCTGGTATGTATGATATTCCTGAAGGCAATGAACCAAAGAGAACTTGAAACGTGCAATAGCATCAGCTGCGTACGCGGCTAAGTCATGCTATTGCGTTAACGGTTTTTCGAATCATGTATTTTTGTATTTATCTGAGGTTCTTTGCATTAAGGATCGCAAACTTTTAAATCCTGTGATAATGCTTTAAGCGGTTAGGAGCAACCTTCTGAACCAGTCACTATCGACTCAGTTTATTTTAACATTATATTAGTTTTATGGCCTCATTTACGAAACTTTGACAACAATGGTTTGTCTGACAGTAGTATTGGAAAAGCAGTAGAGTATAAGGTTTTCCGTCAATACACGATATCTAGGGATGCGTTCTTTTAAAATCTGCCAGTAATGCAATGAGTGGGTCAGTTCCCTATTCACAATTAAAAAATGAAGACACACTGTTGAGATACTATAAAAGTGGTTATGTCTCGGTCTAACGTTCTGGGTAAATACATATACAACTTTCCAGTTGAGGTCATACGAAGCTTGGGAAAACCTCTATCTAGTTAGCGGTCTTTATGTATTCAAATGAATGGTGTATTAACCATGTCATAGAATACCGTCTATCTACGGCATTCTGCCAGATTTTACTCAAGTGAAATTTCCAGTTATGGACCATAAACACACCTGCAGTTTATTCGCGGCGACTACGTGTTTCCAAGGACGTATGCTGCTACAGTAATAAAATGGAACACTTTACCCGTCTTGTGGCAATAAGCGTAGCCCCTACTAGACTCAAGGCCTACCCAGATAACGCCACTTTGCCTCAAAGTAAAGAGGAAAATCTGCAATATTTTACTTTTTCAGTTGATCAGCATAGGTTAGAGCTAACAGTCGGAAACTTGAAATAATTTAAAGTGTAATTAGGCTTTTGATAGCGACAACATAGACAATACTTGCGCATCCTCTACCCATGCTCTCCAATCACAACAAAAAGATAAATAAGAGGGCCAAGTGTTTACACGAGTTACTAATGCCGGCTAAATTGGAAGCGCAGATCCAGCCGTCATCTCGAACGACCAAAGCATGCCAAGGGCACTTAAAACTGTTACGTCGCGGAGAGTGCCGTTAAGCACATGATTTGGTTTGCGTTCTTGCGTCCTCCGAATGCAACAGACTAAATCAAGGAATGCAACTTGGAAGCTTGTCTCAAGGCATTTTTTGAAAAGCGTTAGTTTAAGGCAAGCATGATGTGAGTCCAAAGGGCGTTCAAAGCACGGGACAAACGGAAAGAGAAAACGTTTCGTCGACAATCAAGTCGACTGTACTTCCTAGCGAGAATGAACTGATGGCCTCTAAGATAAGTACTTTGGCTCACTTGCACCAGATTGCGACATTTGTGATTTTGGTTTTCAGCATTAAAATAAGTGAGTAAAGAAAGTCGACCAGTTTGTTCGTTCTACATTGTGAAGCTCCAACTACATCGACGTCGCACTTGCCCAGGGGAAGCCAGGCCTGGATCGCATATTCTAAAAAACGCCTTACGTAGGCGTCCATCATTCGCGGAACGATTGGTTGCCTGAACATGCCGAAAACCCTCCGTAAGTGTTCCAGCTATTCACTAATACCTTGCCATGGTTTTTCAGCTTGTCTCGGGCAACCCAGTTCATACTGCATCATCACCCCGAGGTCGCTTTCCTGGAAGGCACGTTTACATTACTGCTCCTCAAGTTGATTTCATTGGGTAAACTGATAGCGTATGCTCACGACTTGGCTCTTTGCCACGTTGAACTGGGGCAAGTAATCGGATGAAGTTGGATAAGACGTTTTGAGATCGTTCTGCAACGCCATGTGGTCATCCGCTGTCCTGATATCATGCCAAATGTTGACATCATTTTCGAATAGTAAGAAATTTGCTTACAGTTCGCAGGCAAGGTTGTTAATGTATACAGGGAATCAAAGTGACTCAGTATCGATCCTTGGACACGCCAACTTGGACTTCAATTGTGTCGGTAACGGATCGCAAACTCTCACATTCAGCTGATGTTCAGTGAGAAAGTTGCCGATCCAACCCAGCAAAGGGTTACCGATTTCGTAGCTTCTAAGCTTGTAAAGGAAAATGTGATGGTCAAAATAGTCGGACGCTTTGGAGCAGTCCTGTATACGACGTCAACTCCCTCTCCGGTTTAAACTACTACTGTCCAGCTTGCTTGGGCTAGCAGTAAGTTTGCAGTGCAAAGCCGATTTCGGCGGAATCTGTGCTGCTGTGCACTATGCTGTTGCTCTCAAGGTACACCATGAGAGCCACTGAGAATATACCTTCCGTTACTTTCGAAAACACTTGGAGGAGAGTGATTGGATGGTGGTTCGAGGGCTCCGCACAAGCAACGCTTCTGTAAATAGACGAGAGTATTCCAAGTTTCCACATTGTGATAACCAGGATTTTATCAAGACAACGTTGAAGGAACCGAGCTAATGGTTCACCACTATCTATGTCCGCTGTCTTCAGTGCTTTCGACTTGGTTTTGTGCATGCCAGTTGAGCGTTGCACGCGAAATAGCATTAGCGTTTTGTCATAGTAGCTACTGTGAACCATAAACAGCGAAACCCTGGTAGCGATGGGAGCTGTGTCAAAAAGTTACTAAATCAGGATTCACTCCGGAAAGTGTGGATAAACTGTTAGCGATGCACGTTGGTCGTATCTTGAGTAGTTTGCGCCAGGCTATTTGTTGCACTGAAAACTGAGATCCCAGCTGCACCTTCCAAGGCTTGTTGACGTGTCTATACAGTAAGTTAGGATTTCGTTAAGGCTTTCGTCCAAGTAATTCATGAGCTACATAGCACAAATTAGTCCGGGAAAACCCCAGACGCGTTTCGCCCTGCTGTGGCTCGTCAGTGGTGCATATATCCTCGGTCCCCTACTGGGGAGCGAACCCATGATCGCTAGAGGCAGATGCCAACTAGCCAGCAGCTTAAGCCACCGAGACATCTGGGACTTTGGCAGGGCAACACACTTTGCAAGCTAACTGGCACATAGAATCACCTATCATCTACTGTCACGGACAGTGGTTAGCCTGCGAGGTGCTGATGAGGTTGATGAAGGTAGATCGTGCTATATCCCAGTTAGCTAGCAAAATATTTCGCTCTGCCAATGTCCCACGTGTCTCGGGGGCTTAAGTTGCTGGCTAGTTTGCATCTGCGTCTAGCGACCATCGGTTCGTTCCTCAGTAGGGGTCAAAGGGAGTGAGCTACACTGAGTAGTCACAACAAGGCGAAACGCGGCTGTTGCTTTCCCGGGCTAGGCTGCGCTAGGTAGCTTGTGAACTACAAGGGTGAAAGCCTTAACAAAATTACAACTAAAATCCTGCTACTCGCGAGTTATATACAAAACTTGGGATTTGTTCTCAATTTCGCCGCAAAGTTCTCTTGGTGCTGGAGCTTGTACTCGCGGATCAACCTGATCCAGTGGTTTCGTAGAGTTGTGTTAGCACCCCAGGTCAGGTTATCTGAAAAGAGATTGTAAGTGCTCCAGGCTGAATCCTTTAAGACTATGCATTTTCTTACACAGCGCCTTAGGAACTAGTTTACCTGCTTCGGACGAAAGACCTTGCTTTTTGACGCGTTTACCACTAGCTCAGTAAATTGGGCGACAAACACCCTCCAAGCGACATCGGGCGGCTGCTCGGCTAGGAAGGACAATCAGGTTCTCGAACGAGGTCGCAAAATAAATCGTAATGAGTGACGATATAAGTTGCCTCGTTGTTTTCATTGATGAACTCAAAATAGCATATGTAACGAAAGAGCAATATCGCATACTTATAGGGTCAAGTGATGCATCTATGATCACGGTGCCGACCATTACTTCCAATTTGGTGAACCCCTGGTCCAAAGCAGTAGATGCGTCTCCCGTTCGGAATCCCCTGCGAGAGGTTATATGCTTGTACAGAGGTAGACCTGCAATCGACTCTTGCAAGTCAAACTTTTACTGTTCACTGTGCAGTGCTGAGACTCCAATTGCGTGCCGATTAAGTTTTCCCCCAGCAGCACACGACTATGTGGTCATTCTAGGACTAGAATCATCGCAGAACCTATGTCCTGATCCATTTAAGTGTAGACATTGGGAGGCGGTAAACTAATACTACTGAATGCACATCACTACGTCTTTGGTTCATGCGACAACAAAGACAATTGAGGACTTGCGTTGCTGGGTCGTTAACTTTATCCCCATGCAAGTCAGAGCGATAACACAGAAGCACTCAATCTCCTCTGCCAGACGGATCCCATCGTATGGAAGTCACGCCGGGTATAGCAACCTCAGCATCGGTGATTACTGTGTTTCACTGATCATAACTAGGTCCCAATGCGTGCAGAGCTGACGATTACGAAGTTCAGTTAGCTTGCTGAGAACACGTTGCGCATTTGTATACAAGCAGGTGAGAGCATCGGTGGTTAGAAACGTGTTTGCGAATGCTTTCCAGTGAGGGTCAATGCGGACGCTGTGAGGTCGGCTGGCGACTGATTTGTTGCGGAACCGACGACGCAATTCCCAGGGCCAGATCAGGTTTTTGTATAGAACGCATAGACCCAGCAAGATTGTGCTCATTCGGCCAACTTAAGCTTTCGGATATGTTTAGTATTATCTCTTTTCAGAGTTACAAAGTGTCGGTATTGTATTAGTAAGTTGCGAGCTCATTGTTAGGTTAATTATCTGTGGCCCGGTGCCTATCGCATTTTACGCATTTCGGATGACAGCATTTTACGCTTTTTGTGCCACATTTTGATCACATGTACTGCCATTATTTCAGCGTGCAAGGATATTTGCCGCTATTGGAGACCACGCCTTATGTAATTACGTGATAGCCATAACAATGATGTCGAATTAGCGATTAAGGTTTCGAGTGTAAGCACTTCAAGAATCAAACAGCATTCATCCCAGTCATGCGCTTTGGCCTCTAGCTCACTTAATGACCGAAGTTTGGTGAAACCGTGAAAAAAGTGACATCTTGCGTATTTTTATTTTGGGAAGTCATCCGAATTTTGTTTTTGCTTCTGGCATTTGCTTGTAGGAACCTATGGAAAAGTTCCAAGGTTGTATGTGGTGATGCGGAAGCGACGGATGAAAAGAGAATGGCTTCTGCATCATTTCCTGTCTGGAGGGTTACCTGAAGTAATCGCGGATTGCAGCAGTGTACGGAATTTAGGTGACGGAAGAGGCGCATCATAGTGAGTGATTTAGCTTGTAACACCATTATTTGACACTAGGAGTTCCACTGCTTCTTATCGTTTACTAGCTTATGCTTTAGGTACTTCGCCGCGGATTCAGTCACATAAGAACATGTAAGAGTCAGAGGATTATGGCATTGTTACATGGTCTCCTTTTTGAAGGGACCAGTGGCTGCTTCCTTTAGACTTAAAACTGATACGGTCTTGAATCCCGCGTTCTTAAGAATAGTAATAGCTCGTTCGGAAGCGGGAGGGATTACGTTAGAGTTGCTTTTGTCATATTTGTAGCAATAAAGGACGCGTATGCTGTCGGACCTATTAAAATATCTGAGGTGGCAGATACTATTGAGGAAGAAGGTGTGGCAAACGCATCTTTATTAGCAGCCGCTAGTGCTGTGGTGGGCACTAATTTGACTTGTTCTTGTGGGACACGAATCACGGCTGCTGCTTGCTCGACGACCTTTACACTTCTGTGCCAACATAGGTATATTTATGAAGAGTGGAGTAATCGTACACTCGGTGCAGAACCAGATGGAATTAGTCTTTTTATCTGGCTGAGACGAAGGCGAGCACACTTAGAATGGAAAGGTTTTGACTATTTGGCTTTCTATTTCAAGTTGCACAAGTTTGAAGCAACCATCTGCGTCAAACAAAAAAGGTGTCAGCTGTAAGCTGAAACGGCGCTACGCGGCCTTGTGACCACCACCAATCGCACGCGGGCTGAGCATACTACAAGGACACTCACGCCGTCGCGGATTCGAACCGAGGAACTTATGATTGATAGTACGTGCCATGATGATTGACGGTTCTGCGGATGTCGTTAGTTGCAGCACCGACCCAAGAAGACTGAATCTTAACGCTTTGGGTCAAGCTGGTGGTCGGCCTGAGACAGGAGAGATTATTATAAAACGATTTCAGGATAGCGGAAAGATAGAAATTTGGCCAGTCAATGAGATCTCCCAATTCAGCCAGAAAATATCCACCACACCTGCACAAGTGAAACTATGTACCAAAAGCAAAATATTGGTCCACAATGCACACGAACAATAACTGGTATACCACAGTAATTCCTAAGCGAAAGTAGAAACCAGCACGGTTAATCAAAATACGCGACGTCCGTGGAGAAACGCTGAATAAGGAAAAGAACTGTGGGCTACATTTCTGTAAACCTCTGATTCATTCGCGGTTTCAACTTGTTCACGGAAACGGGAAACCCACAAGATCCAAGGATTTTAGTGCGTTTTGCAGTGCATGATAAATACACGTCGACCGGGTGACTAGGTTTACTACCAGTATTCGTTTTTGCTCCTACTGGCGTCGATCAGACACCGGTAGTGAGAGATATTAAAACGGACGATCCATTAGTCGTGCTACTACATAAATGGCTTTTTGAACGCGAGCCGACGGCACCTATCTAAAAGCACGGTCTGCGCGCTGAGAATGAAGGGCCATGGACAGAGTGAATTCTATTGAAGCAACCCTGGTTTTATATCAACGATAATGAATAAAATTAAAGCGCACAATTTACAAACAGGTAAACCGACCCGCAACGACGCAAATCAGACTCGGCGATGGTGACTAAATCTGCATATGGTCGCGCTAGAGGCTACACAGCGAAGGGCAATCAAAAACGTGAGTGGATTTTTTCACTTTCCATAACAATTGTGACTGAAATCCATGGATTGTACAGGGAAAGAACTCCGCTTCCACGCAGTGACGTCATTCTAGCGCAGCAGGTCTTAAGAACCCCGGTCATACGTACCCCCAATTCATAACAATTGAAGGCGTCAGCAGCTGAAACAAACCACCCCTACAGTCAGGTGTAATGACGCAGGATTTATCTTCTCCTAGAATTTGATAGCCATGAAATGCTCTTATTACTTTTGGCATTTCTGCGTCAATGCCGCTCACTTTATAAATGACTCGACGACTCATTAGACCAACTGTATTATCAGAGTTCAATTCTGCTCCTCGAGTGACGACAATAAGTAGGCAAACATTTGATCATCAATCCCCACGAAATCGGGGTAAAGAAGTTACCCATTAATTTATGTAATTTACATAAACCATCCTACGGCATTTGTTAAGCCTTCATACCTTTACCCGTATTACACAAGTGGCTCGATTTTCAGTCGGCAGCCTTAGTTATTTGCTTATTGTATACATACTTCGTTCGACCTCTATGACCCAGGTTTTCGTTAATGTGCATTTTATTGCCATGACTGTGCCCGTGCTCACCAACAACTGATCCAGAGTGTTAAGCGTTAAATGAGTGTCTCTAGTGTTAATTGAAGTGGCGGTAGTCAACGACCTGTTGACTGGAAAAGCAAAGGTATCTTCAAAGCATGTATAAAACCATGTCATGCATTAGAAGATCACCGACTGAACTGATATGGTGTAATAACTGTTTAAAGTTAAAGTGTTAGTATGTCTTAAACGCTCGCAAAGCAGAGGATGGAGGCGCTCGTTTGCAATTTAAATGGTCCCCCACCGAGATTTCGACATAAAAGTACTGAAAGATAAGAGAATTTTACAGTGAATATGTGCAATGTTACAACTATCCGAATGATACCCAATGGAACGAAAACAAGTTCAGCACAGTAAGCGTTGGGATAACAAAGCAGTCATTGACTCTACTTCCATCATAAAATAATTATAATTTTCCACATGTGAGTCAGTTCTACTACCTAAATATAGAATCATCATTTTTGGTAAAGGTTCAAGCTGTACACGTTAGAGGTTCCCAACAAGTTTGTGCACGCTAACATACAATTTGGATGAGATTACTGAATCTAACGTCCTCGGGAACTCTCAGCAGTGTAACTAAAACTGAGTCACGTTCTGCATTGATTTGTCGCGCGGGGGGAACACAGTACAACCCACGACTACCACGCTCAGTACAATGGAGTTGGGTAATAATGCAATTGCGTACTATCACAACTACGTCGCTCGAGCTGTGTTACATGAAAACATGGAGCTTAAGTGCCTGCAATTTTGAAGTAGAACGTACTGTTCGTTTGTTGTGTTGATATTATTTCTAGTTGGGAGCAAGCACAGCCCTCACACGTTCGTAAAAAAGTAAAACTGTTGAAAGCTTCCATCATATTGCATTCGTGCAGATTGGTTTATGATTTTAAACTAAGAGTCGTGTTTTAGTTGGTATTGAATTTTACTCGGAAACTCAGTACTTTGTCTCCAGCATTGTAGTCGGCCTTTAGAGTACAGGTGCTCAAATAGGCTTATTTGTCGGATAGAATTAGAGTTCGTGGATCGGTTTCGTCCTTACGAATCCATATACCGTTTCTGGAGTACAATTTTAATGTGGAATTACCTAAAGGCTTTGTAGTTGCCGTTTGTTAAGTAGCAACATGACTACGAGAAAACATCCCTTGATGTTGCTGCAGAAGTGTTAGAAAGATATCGGCACTTCTAATGTTTTTCTACCGATGATGGCGTTTCTACTTCCCCTGGGATGCATGTTAACATTGCAAACTGGCGGAGGTTTCGACCCTGCTGTGTGTAGTTCGCCTTATATTTGGCGGAGGTTAATATAGAAAAAATGAACCTGTGCTTTACGGAGGAAGCGTTTTTTGGCTCCAAGAAACAGAGAAACTGGCCGCCTTGTATACGAATGCTCAGGGTCTTTCTAATAAACTGGTCGAAATGAAAGATCCTAAGCTTCCGGGTCATTTGATGTAATGGGATCACCGAGACATGGTTGCACACGGAAATGACGGACGCTGAATTTTCGTTACCCGGCATGTCGCTGATCCGGAACGAAAGGCTCACCAAAGGAGGAGGAGTAATCCTGTATTACCGAAACGACTTACAATGCGAAGCTGTGGTGGATTCAGAATCTCAGTTCCCCGACACTCTTTGCTGCCGATTGCAGTTAAAAGGCAGGGACGCTGGCCTTATTGTCTTGGTGTACCGCGCCCCTAACTCAACACCCGAAACCGACTACCACCTAACGGCTGCTTTAAGGTGCAGTTTATAACAAAATTACACTCAGATTCTTATCATGGGTGATTTCAACGCACATTGTTTAGAAACTCCCGCCACGGTCGAACAACAATTCAAAGCCTATATACAAGATCTCCTAGCCAGCGTTACTACTTAAAATCACATCCCTTTGCCCACTTGGTTTAAAACAGGTAACAGGCCATCTGTGCTGGATCTTGTGCTTACCGAAGAGGGGCATATGACTGATGTGTTGGTTTTAGACTGCCCGTTGGGTCGCAGTGATCACGCCGCGATCAGTTTCAACTTGGTCTGCTATGCAGAATATCTGAATGTGAACAATGCGACTGGGCGAAACATCACAAGCCATGATCGATTTGCTCAGCTCCTCAGCGCCACAAGTTAGTCGTTCCTCGACGAGGAAACCGCGGAATTCACCTGGCTCGACTTCGTCAAAACATTCAGTCAGCCGATTGAAGTGGCTTCAGAGATAAACGTTTGCAATAAGTTTAAATCCATTTCTTTCGTTAGGAGCAGAGCTGGAAAATGGATAACAGTAAGCAACGCAGCATGGCGTGTGTACAGAGAAGCTCCATCACAAGAAACTTGGGACAACTACGTAGTCCAACGTAGACACTGCACTCAACTGTTAAGAGAAGACAAAGCCTTCTATCAGCAGAACATCACAAAAGTTTCAGTGCTAACCACAATCTGCTGTACAAGCACGTTAATTGCCTGCGAAAGGTGAAACAAGGATTTCCTCTACTCAGGACGGCTGTTGGCCCAACATGAACGGCTGTGGAAGCAGCAAACGCGCTGCAGATGCAATACGCCCCAACGTTTCAATGCACCTTGCCACCAAACGATCTACTAAGCTTTGTCTTCTCCTTGCCAGGACTAACCTATAGCACTTTTACCGCGGGGACTTTATTGCAATAGCTGACATCTCTACGCAAACGCAGCTCACCGGGTGTTGACACCAATCATCTAGAGGCACTGGAAGCAGCAGCAAGCTAACTGGCAGGAACTTCTGCTCAGGTTTCACAGCGCTGCTTAGACAAGGATCAATTTCACGCTATGTAAAAGCTTGGAATAAAAACTCCGATTCACAAATTTGGAAGTAGAACTGATCCCTCTAACTACCGCCCAGTATCCCTTCTTCCAATACTCTTCAAGTTCGCGGAATCCATAGTTACCGATGCACTGGTGTGCTATCTGGAAAACTGCAACATCATCACTCCTGAGCAGCATGGTTACAACGAATTTACTAATCGCACACAGTAGTTGGACCGAGGCAGCTGACGCTGGAGAAGGTGTTGATATGCTCCACCTGGATTACTCCATAGCATTCGATCGTCTAGACCATCAGATCCTACTATCTAATCTGCTGCATTAAGCGCTCAGTGACCCTTTTTAAGCTGGATTTTTAACTTTCTACTTCAACGAGGATTAGTGGTCGGAGTACGGAGCTCTTTATCGGACCCCTTACAAGTAGAGTGTGGGGTGCCGCAAGCCTCAGGTTTAGGTCCATGCTGCATTTTAGTGTTTATTTATGACCTTGCACAGGAAATCGCTTCAAA
>CALYDF020006591.1:0-13235 GCA_944474145.2 Dicrocoelium dendriticum
ACCAATATAAATGCAACCTGCTATTTATTCACTGACTGCCGACTGCTGAGGTAGTCAACAGAGAGCGGAGGATCAACATTGATGGCCACCGGATTCTGCGAACGCGTATGAGTCATCTAACTGGCAATGGCTTTCATGCTTTACCGGCGAGTTCGGTGGCCCAGGAAATTTCTCTTGGCCTCCGTGCCGGCTCGCTCGGGCTCTTCGGGCGTCCTGAGTAGTTTGTTCCCACACTATAGCCGGCTCCCAGCGGCATGCGCTATTTCTCAAGCACCCAGCTGGCTTGCGGATTAGGTATTTATGACCAAAGGCTTCAGGTGGGCTCCTCTGAGTCAACCCACCTCCTTGGTCTGGGCAAACGGAACTCCATGCCCACAAAAATGACGGACCAATGTTTCAACAATTCTCCGCTCGCCCTCTCTGATTTCTGCTAATGATGCGCTCGGCTGAGGTGTTTGCGGCCGAACATGCTACATCGCGCTCTATCACACCACAATTCACTTAGTTCATTCCTTCTATGCTCAACTGTCTCATCCTTGTTTATTCCCTGTTTCCGAGTTCACAATACCGTGTCGAATTGAGCGGGTGTTCTAGTCAAGTAACATTAACAGGCCATTTTTGGAGACCCGTCCCAGATACAAGCTGGTGATGTGAAACAGTCGGATGCTGATGCAGATCGGAACACAAGTAATTCTTTCTCGCATGCATGATATTATTACCACTAATGTCTGAAGCCCCAATAAAACTTCCTTACGGGATCTTAGCATGAACCATCTGCGAGTTCTGCTGTCATTTGCACACTGCTGGAGACGCAACCGCCAAAGCCGCTGGTCTTGCGAGCGTGTGGATTTCGTTGAGCACACCTGCTGATGCCGCGCTGTTAAATTGTATCCCTGTCAACAGTCGACTCTGCACGATCTGATTAGAAACTTCAGTGTGACTGCCCAGCCGCTGAAGCAGTAGACATTGTTCGTTCGCCTTTTAGCAGTGTACGCCCGGAGACAGTTAAAGATACATTTTACTGTCAATTGCCCAACCTCCAAAAAAGCGCCGTACGGGCATCGTGGTATTTGGCGTGGCTTAAACATGCAGGTAGGCAGAGTTGAATTTGATGAGCGTGAACTCGGTAGTTAACATGGCTATTGTACTCGCAGAACGGACAACGGTGATTGTTTACTTCGGCTTTGCGCTGAATACGGTCATGTTCCGTTGAGTACTAGCTTTCAGTGATCACTGCGCCAACGCGCTACCTGGAGGCCTCCATCCCCTGGCCAGTCATGAACACAAATTTGCTACATCGTCATCAGTTACCGATGGCTAGGACGCATACAAGTTTGCAAATCGATCTACCTTACTTCGGACCACGAGCTTGTGTGTTCCAAGGTCGCTCTAGATATTAGTGACTTTCATTGTCGTCACCGGAAACAGCTATACGTCGCTCAGCTTTCTTCCCCGAACATTCTCAGCGCCATTCAAATGCGTTGGTCTCCAACCTCAGGAGCGTCTATTGCCCAACCGTTAAAACATATCGAGCACACATCTACAGCGTCATTCACAACTATGCGGCCCAGTCCTGATGTTTCACCGGTAGTCCTATCAACCACTGGATTTCTGCACGATATCTTTAACATTATGCAGCTAGCCGATCAATTCCTGCTAATCTTGAGTATACTCTAGTAAGCAGGACCACCAGCAGTGAACTCAAATACCTGTTTCGAGAGGATTGCGAGGCCTCGTGAAGGCAATAGGCCGCAAAGGTGGAACAGGCAATCACTCCCGAAAGCTCTTCCTTCTGATCCGATCCGCTAGCGGCAAACGTCCAGCTGTAGAAATGTTGTGCGGAACCGATGTTGAGGAAAACCACTGTCAACAAGGTCGACTTGCGCGTTGGACTGTGCAATTCGGGGTGTGGTTTAACTGGCTTGCACTACCGATTATATATCTTGTTCGGATATCTGCAGTGCTGCTTGGCTGAGATTACTTATGAGCTTCGTCTCCTAATTCGCCATAAAGTCCCTGGCTATGGTTGGTTGTATTCCGGTGAACAGGTGTGTGTGTGTGTGTGTGTGCAGCCCTTATGGAGACATCGACCAAGGTGGATTTATGCTATTTGTTTGTTTGTGGTTTACGCTTATGCTCCAACCGACAGCAGTTCTGATTCCGCTAAGGATACTGAACTGAACACGCTACTACGCAATGCTACCAGTTCATATTTCGCAGTACGTTCATGGGATATGAATGCACAAGTAGGTAGTCTGATCTTTTTAGAAGCTTTGCTAGGTGGTAAGTATGGACTTAACTCCGACCGTACGGAAAACTGCGAGCGTTTTATGCAAGTGCGTGCAGAGCACCAATTATCTCTCAGTAGCACTGCTTTCAGATACACAGGGAGCCGAAGTGCCACTTGGCGCCTTTCTGCAGCTGGCCAGCGATGGACCTAAATTGATCACATTACCATAAGGTACAGATGGAGTGGTTCCATGTTGGTTTGTCGCTCGTACTGGAGTACCTGCCTCGACTCTGATCATGCCTTGGTACGCTGTCGCTTTTCCACGAACTTTACTTTAGGCGCACCAAACATCTCCGATTGGCGACTGAGAAATTATCTCAATCCACGATCAGGCAAGCCTACCAAAATGCACTGCGTCCCGAACCTTTGTTCCCTTGTCCTAGTGACACTGAGCTTCAGTGGATGAGAATCTCGTCCGCCATGCACGATGCAGGAGTACCTACTTGTGGCACTATCAATCGTCACCGCACCAGCCAGTGGACATCCGAGCGGTCGGTAAACCAGTTGGAATCCAGAAGAAACTTCCCGGCTGGTTCTGAGCCCAATGTGACCAGACAGACTATTAGACGCGAATTACAGCGGAACCTCCACGCTTACAAGGAAGCATAGTGGACCAGTCGCGCTCAAGAAGTGGAAGAGACGGCAGCAGTTTGAAACGATCGCAAGCTCTCCCAGCTAATTCGCACCAATTTTTCCAGGAAAAAAGACGTCAGTGAGGCAATCAGCGTGGGTGGTCTAATTCACAATAGGGAGTGCCGTGCGACTCGTTGGGTGGAATGCTTTCAAGCTCAGTTCAATTGCTTCCCTGCTTTCGAACCTTTTCCCAATCCAATGACGCAGGAGGAGCCATGGACGGTCAGCTTAGAGCCTCCGCCTGAGGTTGAAGTCTGAAATGTGACCACAGCCCACAACCGTTTTCGTGCTGCTGGCCCGAATTTCCTCACCCGCACTACTTAAGGATGCAGGTGAAGTCCTCTGCAAAGCCCTGACTACCGCTTTAACATGAATGGTAGGAGGAAACCGTCCCAGCTAACTGGAGTGAGTCGATCGTACTGACAATATACAAGAATGGCCGTTTCACCGATTGTGCTAATCACATGGGTATTAGCCTAAAGCCAGTTGTGATAAAATTACCGGCCCCAATTCTCGTTCGTTACCTCACCGTCGAACTGGAATCCCGGATTAGGGAAGTGCAGGCAGATTTCCGCTGTAGACGAGATAATAGAGACCACATAGTTACTTTGCGTCAGATACTAAATCAGTGCCACACATACCGCAGACCGCCAATAGCTGTGTTCCTCGATTTCAAGTGTGCGGTCGTTACAGTCGATAAACGTATTATGTTCGAAATATTTGCACGGAAAGGTGTTCCCATGAAATATGTGAACACTTTAGGTGCTCTGTACTCGAAAACGACAGGCCATGTCAGGGTCTACGATGACCTGCCGGATAGCTTTCCGAAAAAAGTGGAGTTGTCCGATTTCTCCATTTTATTTCAATTTCGTCGTGTTCCCTTGTTGAATCTCTCGATGCAGGCGTTGAGTTGCTGCCTGGTGAAAGGCTAGTTGCTTTTGAGTATAGGAACGATATTGTCCTGCTGTTTTACGATGTTGGGGAGGCGCAAACAACTCTGAATAACCTCTCCAAAATGGTCCCATTATTTGGCATGCGCTTCGCACCTTCAAAGTACAGCGTTGCTGTAGGACAATCAGTTACTTGATGATCCCTTCAAGTCTTTGATCATCGCTATCTGCGGAGCATTGCTGGTGTCAGGTGGTAGCAGCGTGTCTGCAGCGATGTGTGTGTAGCAGTCTGGAAATTCCCCGGTTTGCCCGTGTAAAATTCTAACTAAAATTATTTAATTGTACACCTAGGCAACCGGTGGGATTTGTTGAACTGATTACTGAGTTCAAATGTTTAACTTGCTCATGGCCATTTTTGTCTGGCGCTCGTTTCGGTTGCAACTCGCGACTGCCCTGTGTGCTGTGCATGCTCCGTTCCCCTAGCTAGAGCGTCAACGGTGTCGTTCCTTTATAGCTAGATAACAGGGAATCTTTTACTGTACCAATGAAAGTTTCCCTGCAACTCGATCTGTCTTTTCGAATCGCTCTAGGCTCCCGGTACAGGCTACTCCCTAAATGTAGAGGCTTGTCTAGGCAATAATACCCAAGCTAGTTCCTCAGAACAGCTAGCGTTGAATAAGTTGCGTTGGCTTGGGCAGCTACAACGTATGACTGGTCACCGCTTACCGAGGAGGGTCTTGCTTTGTCTGTCAGATGTAGGGATGCGTAAGGCCCGAGGCGGACAAAAGGTAAGTTGGCAGCAGGAAATGAAGTCAATGACGACCAAACCCGGTGCCGTCGGTCTGTCTCGCCTTGGGCTTGGCTGGAGACATTGCAGGACGTGGCTCGTAGTCGACACCAGTGGCGAGTCTGCCACAGTTTCCTAGTCGGGATGTTTGTTTGATGCTGCGTTATTCGCGGGGCAATGGCTGACCATGACGTGGGACAGCGAAAGCCGCAAGGAAGCTGTCTCGTCGATGCCGACTTACCTTTGCATGATAATCTGCTGTTTGTGATGACATGTCGTTAACATTGACACTATACGTCTGCTTAGAGCAATACGGTTTTCGGTAAGTCCCTTTTCTTATTCGTTCCGTAGGTCGTTATGGTTGTGTGCCAGAGAAGCAACAGTTCAAATAGCTGATGTAGTACTGTTGATGAAAACAATGATACTCAGAAGGACTCCTTCTAACTCCTTTCAAAGATAGGGTTCCAGCGCTTGTTTGGGAGGTAACTTCCTTCTCCCATAGGTTTAGGTCACCCATGCAATCCTGTCTGATAGGACCCTAGCGGATACCGTACCCGTCTTCAAAAGGTGTCTGGACGGACTGTGCTGACGACAGAAGGATTAGTCCCATCTTTATCGTATCTAAAGTGCTCACCGCCGTACCTTTAAGAAGGCATGGCCCGGTAAGAAAACATAACTACTGAGAAGTGAAAACAGGGTACTGCTTGAGCGGTATTGTGTCGATCACATCTTTAAGCTTCGCTAAACACTCAGGTGTCGTCAAACTTTCAGCCTGCCAACGATCTTTTGCTTGTTAGGCATACCAGCCGCGTTTAATTCAGCTGACTGAGATGCTCATTGAAGCTCTCCTTTGAGAGAAGGATGTCCGAGTAGTGAGTCAAGATTCTTCATGTCGTATATTCTCGAACCGTGAGTCAAGTGCGGAGGTATGGCGGACTTTCTCCCTCTTTAGCATCACCAATGTTGTGAGACACGGCTACCAGCATCACTCTTCTTGTTTAACTTCGCTTTGGACGACTTCCTAGAGAGCGCACTGAAGAGCTGCCTACCCAATGGCGTGTAGTTACTATCGGGGTACCGACTTCACAAGTTGGAGTATGCAGATGATACCACTGTAACCTTTCTTCCCTCACAGGCTGCCCAAAATGTGCTGTGTAGGTTATACATGTCTGTCTCCCAGTTTAGAGTGACCTTTACCCTTTTGAATTGTAAGCTGTTTGTACTGGACTGGCTAAGGTCTGCTTCTACTCTTATCCAATCAGGTACTTTTCCAGAAGTGGTAACCATGTTCATTTACTTAGGAAGCTAAAGCTGCGCTAACGGTTTAACGAATAATGTCTATTTCCACATGTCTAAGGCCCGGGCTGCTTGTTATTAAGTTACCTCTGAATTTGACGCCACCTAGGTTTAAAATACCGCAGTGAGAGCGGCCCTGCTCTGCGGTCGCTAAACTTTGTTCGTGTAAAGCACGTTCAGTGAGTGTCTGTGTTGGGTCATCACTGCCTTCGGAGTATTGCTGGTGTAGCGCGACAGCGCCAACTTAGCAATGAGGATGTTTGTCAAGAAAGTTTCAGGCCAGACAGACGTTGTCCATCGCTGAGCCGCACAAACTCACTGCACAGGCTTTGTTGGTTTAGGCACGTGCTTCTGTAGCGCTCCAAAAGATAACTAATATCTTTTGTATACAATTTCGCTGGGGATCAATAATACACTATGCTTCCTTGTTTTTAGCTCCCTTGTATTACGTCATGTTAGCCTACATCCGTCTCGAGACTTGACCGTCTTGTAACTTTCCGCGCCAACGTGTTGCTCTTGTCTCGATTCATCGGTCCGTGTCTTTTTGCAGCCCATCGAATGCAGTCCGCTGGGTCCGACTCCAACTGCCTTCTGATATCTGCGCTTACATTCGCACACTGCCTCGGACTAGTATTTACTAGTCCTACAAATTGGTGACCCTGATTCGCACGCACAAATTTAGATTCTTTCAGCGTTTGTAATTTTTGGTGAGTTTGTTTCTTTTTCTTCATTATATACATGTATTTATTTGTTGCTTGCGTAATTTCTCGTGTTTTGTTCATCCTTGGTCTTTTCTATTCACGTTCCGAAAGTGGTATATGAGTCCTTTTGCAGCGTAAACATGCTTACTTTGGCTGTTCTAAGTTTAATGAAACAGCTCAGAGGTTTGGTTTGCAAGATTCGAGATCGAACTGGAAAATAAGGTACAAGCAGCTCGTCCCAGGCCTTCCGTCATCGGTTGTGACGTTGGTTGAGAACATTCTACTCTGCCCATCGAATGAGGCAACGTATGAACCGATGCAGTTAGAGATACTAAAAGTGTTACAGCCCAGCGCAGAGCATCATTTGAACAGCTCAATGGTCTAAAGCTGGGAGATCGCAAGCAATCGAGGTTGCTCCGCGAAATTCAGCGCATCACTGCTCCCTTATTCTTGTGCGAAGAAGGACTAAAGGAACTGTGATTTGCACGTCTGTAGCGCCCAAAAAGATAACTCTTATCTTTCGTGTACAATTTACTTGTTGACCGATTGTACATTACTCCTTCTTGTTTTAATCTTACAACCGGCTCGACACACAACTGCCTTGTAAGTCCCCGCGCTCACGTGTACGCTCTTGCCTCGCTTCATCCGTCCGCTTCTTGTTGTAGCTCATCGAATACAGTCCGCTGTGTCCGACTCCAATTGCCTTCTGATATCCGCGCTTAATTCCGCGCATCGTCTCGGGCTAGTATTAACTAGTCCTATAAATTGGTGACCCCGATTCGCACGCGCGAATCTTCAACTTTTTTGATCGTCTCGTTTTTCGGTGAGTTCGTTCCGAGTTGTTTTTTTTCATAATCCCTGGTGGATTGTTTTCCGTCCATTTCGTTTTTAAAACCATTCGTGTTATTTATATACTATGTCTGACGCTGATGTAAAACCCGGATCGGGCGGCAGCATGAATTTGCTCACCTTGGCTGTTCCGGATTTTATGGCACACAAGCCCAACGTCTGGTTCTCCATTTTTGTGATAGAGTTAGAAAACAGAGAGATCTCTTCCGACCAAGCTAAATACAACCAACTCGTCCCACGCCTTCCGCAACAGGTGGTGACATTGGTCGAAGACGTACTGCTTCATCCACCTAAAGACGGTAAATACGAAGCAATGAAGCAGTTGATTCTAAAGGAGTCGCAACCCAGCGCTCGTGCTCGATTGGAGCAACTCTTTCATAGCACTAAGCTAGGCGATCGCAAGCCTTCGGTTTTGCTCCGCGATATTCAACAGATTGCTGGCCCTTCGTGTGTGTTCGTTTGGTGTCGATACAGTCAGTTTCCTGGGCCATCGTATCTCTTCTACAGGCGTCGTGCCACTGCAGGATAAAATCCAAGCCATCATCGACTAACCCGAGCCTCATTCTTTCAAACAGCTCAGGCGTTTTGATGGTCTTGTTAACTTTTACCGACGATTTATACCCAACTGCGCCTCGCTGATGCAACCCCTCACGGACCTACTCCGAGAGAAACTTAAGAAATTCGAATTTCCTGCTTCAGAACGCGCTGCTTTTAAGTCGCTGAAAGAGGCTATCGCCAAGATAGCTTGCGTAGCGCATCACGATCCGGCTGCCCTCCTGTCCCTCAGTACGGACGCCTCGGATGTGGCAGTCGGCGCTGTTCTGCAGCAACGAGTATCCGACAGGTGGCAGCCCTTAGCGTTTTTCTCCAAACGCCTACGACCTACCGAATCTCGCTACAGCACGTTCGGTAGAGAACTACTAGCAGTGTATCTAGCGATACGTCACTTTCGACACGTCTTAGAAGGCCGCTCCTTTGCCGTCTTCACCGACCACAAACCCCTGACTTACGTGCTCGGCTCGACTACCGACCGATACTCTCCTAGAGAGTCGCTGCACCTTGACTATATCGCTCAGTTTACGACCGATATACGGCATGTCTCAGGTGTGCACAACGCCGTTGCCGATGCACTTTCCGGTATTCAAACTATTTCGGCTGACACCGGCACTGCTATCGACTTGGCAGCCATGGCCACAGCACAACTCACCGATCCTGAGGTTGATCTACTACGCAGATCTCCCTCATTGGATATACGACCCGTTCCGCTGACATCATCAGACGGAATGATACTCTGCGATTTATCTCTGGGCACGCTGCGCCTAGTCGTCCCACGCGAGTTTCGGCAGACCGTGTTCGACGCGTTGCACGGCTTGTCTCATCCAGGCGTTCGTGCACGGGTTAAACTCGTGACCGCACGATTCGTTTGGCGCAATGTCAATCGGGACGTCCGTACCTGGGCAGCTGCTTGCCTTCTGTGTCAACGCGCGAAGGTGCACAAGCACACGAGAAGCCCATTAGGCACGTTTCCGACGCCAGACGCACGTCGACCTCGTAGGTCCTCTGCCGCCTTCCAAAGGCTCGGTATATCTACTGACCTGCATCGATCGATTTACTAGATGGCCTGAGGCCGTCCCTATCCCAAATCGCTCTTCGGAAACGGTAGCGAAAGCTTTTCTGGAGCGCTGGGTAGCTCAATACGGCTGTCCCGCCATCGTGACCACCGATCGAGGGTCACATTTCTCGTCGACATTTGCCATGTTGCTTAAGGATTTAGGCTGTCGCCACGTCCAAAAGACGGCGTATCATCCGGCCGCTAACGGCATGGTGGAGCGTTTTCACTGCCAGTTGAAGGCAGCGCTACGTGCGCACGCAGATCTTTCATGGTCTGAAACACTTCCCCTCGTTCTTCTAGGCTTAAGAAACACGGTTAAAACCGATTTCGACGCCACACCAGCGCAGCTAGTCTACGGTTGCACGCTGCGGTTGCCCGGACAACTGGTAGCACCAGCCCCATGTACTTCCACTTTTGACTACGGAAGTTACACTGACCGATTGGCTCACCAGATGCGTGAGCTACGTCCACCCGCTCCTCGATCGCAGAAGACACCAGTGTACGTGCCCGAGAAGCTGTCTAGGTGTTCACACGTCCTTCTTCGCGCAGACAGTGTTCAACAGCGTCTTCAGTCGCCGTACATAGGACCCTTCAAGATGCTGCATCGTGCGAGTAAGGCGTACACTATTGACCGCGGTGGTCGACACAAAGTCGTCACCATCGACCGTCTGAAACCCGCCTTTATAGAAGAAACTACCTCGCCTACTACGTCTAGTAGTGCCTCCTGCGACGTCACAACTCACCGTACCAATTTTCCGCATGCTAGTGAAGTCCAACCAGATCACGAGCACGGTCTGCAAGCTTCAACAGTCCCGACATCACCCGAACCTAGTCCGCCGCCTCCCACGACCAATCGCCGTGGTCGGGAGGTACGTAAGCCCGTCCGCTTTTCCGACTATGTACAGTGTAAATACTTTTAACTTTGTAGATAGTGTACATATTTGTCCCATTTTTGGTCGATTAACGTTTTGAAAACAAACAAAAATATCAAAAACCCCCGAAAAACCTTTTTCGAAAAAAATATTCAAAAACCAAAAAATATTTAAACACGTAGCTCAATCGTTTGTTCTTTTTGGCGTTTTCTACGCGTGTTTTTCTATTTTCTCGTCTTTACATGCCCCAACCCTCCCCTTCGATCGACTGGCCCACACGAGGAATGTTTTCGAGGACCCTGACGCGAACACTGGTCGCTTCTCCGCGAGACGAGGGTCACTTCTCCGCGGAACGAGGATCGCTTCTTCGCGGGACGAGGATCGCTTCTCCGCGAGACGAGGGTCGCTTCTCCGTGGGACCATGGTCGTTTTCTTCGTGGGACGAGGGTCGTTTTGGCGCGGGGCGGGGTGCGGCGAGGGGAGAGACCACTCCCAAGCGCACCGTTTGGCAGTAGCGGAGGTTGAGGTCCTGTCGGTCTTTTTCTGGGCTAGCCACATATTTTGTAGTCCGACAAGCCCGCTTCAACGGCTCACCGAAATGCACCCTGCCCTGCAATCAATAAATAACAAATCATAAACGGCACAGCGAAGTCCGACTTCCGACGAACCCCCATTTACAAGAACGCACGCCCATTTTTACTCGGCACGATTTTGCCTTACGAACCTCGTTTCAACATTCCTTTTCGATTTCGAAGGCTTTCTATGTTCAGCCTTCTAGGGAAGGAGCTCTGTAGCGCCCAAAAAGATAACTCTTATCTTTCGTGTACAATTTACTTGTTGACCGATTGTACATTACTCCTTCTTGTTTTAATCTTACAAACGGCTCGACACACAACTGCCTTGTAAGTCCCCGCGCTCACGTGTACGCTCTTGCCTCGCTTCATCCGTCCGCTTCTTGTTGTAGCTCATCGAATACAGTCCGCTGTGTCCGACTCCAATTGCCTTCTGATATCCGCGCTTAATTCCGCGCATCGTCTCGGACTAGTATTAACTAGTCCTACACGTCTCCCAAAGCCATTGCTGGTAATGCTGTCCACGTTTCTAGATACGTCCCTGAAAAATTTAGCTACTAATGCAGACATTACGTTCGAAAATGTACTGCAGCATACGACCAGTAATTCAGTGACGTATTCTCACCGATGAAAACTGAGTCTCGTATTTGTTCCAAGTCGTCAGATCGATCTGACCCTAAAGACGAGGAAACTGCACTACTTTGCAGCAGGATAGCAGCAATGAAGGCTTCGAAGCACCGTATTCCACGGTCAGATGCAGACTACGTTTTGGCTACCATTCGTTGCGGCTCGTTTGTGCCTGCATCGAATACTACTCGTTTGCCCCGAAAAAGTGCAGCATTTTCTCTGCAAGTTCCCAATCCGACAATACTAGATCCGTCGAAAAATTATGTTGGTACCACCACCAATATGGTGTGGAAGCTAGACGTGGTCGCGCTTTCTGTATCAGACACGACTGAACCGCTTCAGGGAAAGCGAATAACAGGCAGACTAGCACGACGAACATACCCGTCAATAACCAAACAAATCGCCTGTTTGACGTTAAGGATCGACGTTCTTCCATCAGCTTCTTCATCGACATGAAAGCGGAAGTCAGCATCATCCCTGCGAACGCGAACGACAAGCACTCAAAACTTACGTACAATCTGCGTGCGGCCAACGGTTCCCCGATAGCTACACTCGATCAGCGCATGATGAAGCTGGACCTCAGTCACCGCCGAGATTTTCAGTGAGTCTTCATCGTTGCGTCTGTACCCATCGCAATTATCGGTATCGACTTCCTCCGACAGTTTGGGTTGCTTGTTGATGTTGGTCACCACAGACTTTAGATGACCGTACTAAACTAGACGTTGAAGGTGTTCTTACGGATGCCCCGATAATCAGTCCCGTGTTCCGAATCGCCGATCATCATCATCATCATCAACAGCAGTACATCAGCCATTTGAACTGATGCTTCGCTGCCATACAACCATGAGGACCTATGAAATAAAGAATAAGAAGAGGGAGAGAAGGGGGACTTACCTGAAAACCTTAATGCCCTAAGCAAACATTCTGGGTCAAGGCGCCTACACCTTGTGTAGACAACATTCCGTCACAAACAGCTGGCTATCGTGTAAGATAAGGCGGCATCGGCGAGACAGCTTCCTTGCGGCTTTCACTGCCACGCGTCATAATCAGCCATTACCCCGCAGATAACTCAGCACCAAACACACTTTAAACAGACAATCCGATTAGGAGACGGCAGCAGACGCGCCACTGGTGTCGGTTGCGAGCCATGTCCTGTAAAGTCTCGAGCCAAGCACAAGGTGAGTCACGTGGACTCCAACCCGGAAGGCGAGACGGACCAATGGCACCCGGTTTGGTCGTCAGTGACTTCATTTCCTGCTGCCAAGTCAACTTCTGTCCACCTCGAGCCTTGCGCCATCCTACACCTGGTAGACTGAACAAGGCCCTCCTGGGTAAGCGGTGACCAGGCATATGTAGCACGTGCCCGAGCCAACGCAACTTATTCAGTGCTATCTGTTGTTCTAGGGAGCTAGCATGATTATCACCACCTAGTACTCACCTACGCACATCATCGTTGCGGACACGCTGGTGCCATCCGACACCAGAAATGCTTCGCAAACAACGATGATCAAAGACTTGAAGGCGCCTCAGATCTTTAGACCGAAGGGGCCAAGTTTCACTACCATAGAGCAGAACGGCCCTCACTGTGGACTTATATACCCGGCCTATCAGGCGGAGGGAAACTCCCTTCTGTCGCCAAAGATGACGCAGGTTCAAGAAGGCAGCTCTGGCCTTTGCAATGCGTGAGCTCACGTCAGTTTCTATGCGCCCATCATTGCTGATGCAGCTGCCAACATAAGTGAATTGATCAACCACCTCGAGTTCCTCGTTAGCAAGCGTCAAGGGGTCATCGAGTGGCTGGTGGTCTTGCAGCAACACTTTGCACTTTGAAGGTGCGAAGTGCATACCAAATAATGGGATCACTCTAGACAGGCTATGCCGCCCCCCAAACATTGTCAAAAGCAAGAAGATATCGTCCGCGTAATGTAGATCAACTGACCTTTCACAACGCAGCGATTCAACGCCTACATCGTGAGATTCCGCAAGGAAACACTCCATGATAGAATCCACGACGAAATTGAACAAAAACGGGGAAATCGGACAACCCTGACGAACGCCACTTGTAGTCGAAAAGCTATCCGATAGGGCACCATAGACCCTGACGCG
>CALYDF020006592.1:0-13288 GCA_944474145.2 Dicrocoelium dendriticum
CACACGAAGACAAGAATACACGATACTAGTACCGGACATGAAGCGGGTCATCTACATCCAATGATTCGAGCGGAGATTCTTGAATGTATGTTTCAAATTACTGCGACATATAGCTGAGGCAAATTCGGTGTCGAAGTACTATAATTGTCTGGACAAAACTTTGCCGATGTAAAATATATCGAGCGCAATCTAGCATAACGAATATTTGTACCTGAGTGAAATTGGATGCACTTACAAAGTTATAGCTCTCCTTGTTGCTTCAAATGAGTAATCGGTGACCGAAATCTGGCTAGGCGAAGAAATGTGGATGAGGCGTTTTTATAACAATGCAGGTCCGTCCTAGGTAATGATCGAGCAAGTAGGGGAGCGGAGTCCTTTTGTACCAGCAGAGTGATATGCGTTTCGAACTGGTTATCAAAAAGAGACACATGCTGTAAACTGTATTTGGTGCCGCTTGCAACTCAAACGTGGCGGCTTTTATTTGCTGGCTATTTTAGGACGCCCCCTCACATTTCAACTGTTGATATGGACACTTGTTTAATTAATGCTCCGCAGATGAATTAATCACAGCCGTACGGTCACGTTCTCCTTGCAGAAGATCACAAATGGCATGCTGTGGATGTTCCAGCCAACTTCATTGAGCAATGTAATCCCGAATTGAAATAACTAATATCTGCTCCTCCACTTTATAATCGCAATACCTCATTTACGAGAATCGGAACAGGAAAAAAAACCGGCCATCCATGACCTTTTGTTTAACAGTTATGGATGTATGATCGAATAAATAACACGGAGCAGACCGCCGGGACGTAGAGACATTGCGCCAGTGCTTTTCCAATACGTCGGAGAAACTGTTACCTAAGTTCATGATTGCAGCTTTCACCGTGGCTACATTATCAGGTGGAAATGTCTGCTCCAAGTAATGCTTATCCGTCATCTTAAATATTTGGTTGTGGAGCTATCCTTGGTACGCGTAAAAGGAAGGAGATGACATACACAAAGACAGCTAGGCGCGTAATTTGATCAGCGTACTAATTACAGTGGAGTAGCATTAAGAGCTGTAATTTATAAGTAGCAATCTTTCATATCTAGTCTCAATCAGTCAGACAACACACACAAGGAAATGCATCGTGTGCTCAATTCCTACGTTCAGGAATCATCAGCCTTGAGCATTCCATTGCAATAGATTTTAGCCGCAGTAATTAATCAGTAGAATGAAAACGTGTAAAATATTAATATACATCAAAGCAACTCGGATCGTCTTATAATCTAAGTCGCGCAGTTGGGCTTGCTTAGGCGGCATTGCAAATATCAATACGTTGTTGCAACAGGGTTAGGCATTTAATAATATTCAACACGTGACATGCCTCATCGTCGGGGTTGGTGTGTATATTTGGCGGAAAGCTGCTCGCGTATGCTAGATGGGGGCACCTAGTGCAGTCTCGGAAGACTGCAGCTGGAGAAAGTGTTTCTGACGAGGATAACCTGAAGAGGCTCAGTACGGCAGAGAGGCTGATTAAGGAGCAGGTATCTATTTTTGACACATTACAAGCAAAAGTTGACGTGCTACATTCCTATCTCGAACATTATGCGCTTTTCTCTGAACTCGCTCTGGGTAGTCAGAGAAATATCCTCACTTGCAATCGAGAAGAACCGTTCATATGGGGGACTAATACAATACCTGTCTTGGACAGAATGTGAGTTCAGGACATACTTCCCATTGTCGGTATATCAAAGCTAGCTGGCAAAAATGGATCCATCGGGTTGGTAGTTAGAGGAGTTTAAGTGTGCTGCAAAAGACGGACCTCGCAATGCCGATTTTTGTAGACTTTAATAAGCTGCTTTATCGTGACCTACTTCTCAACCGAGCGAAGTTATTGCTTAATCAAACAAATGGCCGATATATAGTGGTCATGGTACGTTCGCTTGCAGAACAGGGCGAGCTTAATTTTAACTTTTAGAAATGCTCGCTTTTGTTCTCTATTTTGTCAGCTAATAGCGGCCTCGGCCAAAATAACGGTTGCATCTGCTCTACCTGAAATTTTGATAAATGGAACTCGTGTTCAACTTCCCCCAACGCATGTTGCTACCTGCTCTCATATCGCCTATTCATAGAGCATATTTCTATCAAGGCTTAATATTCAGTTGTTGCGACATAAATCCCGCTCTTCCATTACTCCAATTTTTGCTTCAGTGATGAATTTGTTCCATGTAGCAACTAAGGTTTCTTTTAAGCGATCGAGCTGGACTGGATCGACCATTTTTGGTATCGGCAACTTGATCTTTAGTAGCCGTGATTAGTTCTAAAGCCGTGATTAAATGAATACTTTCTGACAACTCTTTCAGGTGTGCAATGTCACCACAGCTGCAACTCCGAGACCTGTGTTCAATAATGCCAAGTTTGCTCGTCGTAGATTGAAAACTCGGGTTGTGACGTGTTGTCGTCGAAGCAAATGGAGCAGGTAACGTCAGTGCTATCTTGTCTCTGAGGGCCCATGTATAATTCTCAGTCAGACCTACAGAAAGTGTGGCAAAATGGGTACGCCATCGGGTTCTACTCCGACGGGAACTTCAATATTGCAAGTGACAGCGGAGAAGAACTACGGCAAAATCTGCGGCTTGTTTGGTACACAAATTCGTGTAACGTGAAGAACAAGAGGGGGAGCTGGCGATGAGTTTTAGGTCTGTCGACGTTATTGCGATCGCAGGGACCTAGTTATCACCAAATAACAAAATAATTATTTGCCTGTTAGCCTTCTTCGTGTGTATAGTACAGACCGTCCTAGGTATCCAAATGCTGGTGGAGTGTACTTGCTTCTAATGTGTCATTACAGTCACTGGGAACCTCCTTTTACCAAATGCACGAAAGAAATCTAATTACCTCTTGTTTTTTGAGAGTGCAGGCTAAATTTAAATTAACTCTTTGTGTTTATCAAAGCCCATCCTCAACGCAAGTAGACGACAAGGAGCTTAGTTACTAGTAAAAGGAGCTTCGTGTTTTGAGCCAAATAGTTTAGTTTTAGGCGACCTGAACCCACCACATGTCGACTTGGAGCCTGCTCTCAATATGGTGAACTCCTTGGAAGATAAATTAGTTCAGTGTGTACAGGAAAACGCCCTTGTGTAGCACGTCAATTTTCTAACAAGATGTCGTTGTGGGAGCATCCTCTTTTCGTACGTGTGATCACTAGTACGGTTGCTTGTCAACGATAAATTTGAGCCTCCTATAGGCGAAAGCGATCATTTCGTTCCTCCCTTTATCATTTTTGTACTGAGACTCTCAGCTGAACACCGACTAATGCGGAAGATATGCCGGATTAATATAGTGTATTTGAGGGATAGAACCGCAGGCATTATTTGCGTTACTGAAAAAGAAGAAGTGATGCTGGATAAAAGATGGCACGTGATCAAAAGTGGTTTCACGCAGTTTGTTGAGGAGTTCGCTCCTCTGTACCGGTGCCATTCAGATAAGCCTCACTGGTGGCACGGACGCATTGATCGACTGCTGAAACGGCGGAATAATCATTTTAAAAGGTTTCATGAATCCGATGATTTCCACGGGTGGCTGGAGTACAAAGAAGCCGAAATTTGGCCGTCAAATTGCAGAGGCAGACGAAATACTCTTTTGAGCTAAGGCTGGCGCAAAACGAAAAAGGGGATGCAAAGTGTGCCTTCAAATACATCCATTCTAATGCGTCTTTAAGTGAAGTAGTTGGCAACCGGCAACAAGAGATTTTGATAAGGCGCAGGAGTTGCTGATTTTTCAGTGTTAACCGATCGGACACCGGTTTTCCTATAACCCTGACTTGGCGTCGCGTAAGCGATTGTAAATTATACGAAACCGTCACAACTGTTTCAGAAGTCTTCTCGGTACTGAAGGAATTAAAACCATACAAATAAACTGGCACCGATAATGTGCATCACATTATTTATAAGCCGATGGCATACATTAGGCAGCTGCTTATTTTTGAGTTGTGCAACATGTCTATTCTGGGGGTAGGAGGAAGCGGTTGCAGTGGCGATTCATATGAGAGGTACTAAATCTTCATCCAATAACTACTGGCCTGTTAGTCTGACTAACGTGCTCCCCATATGTCTAGAGAAGATTATTAGGAATCAAATCTATGAACATATTGCTGCTAATAACTTTATCGGAAAAGTATGACTTCGTCAGGAAAAGTCGTCTTACCAGCCTGCTTTTTTCCGCTATGAGGTTGCTGGTGCCGAGTAAGGAGAGAATGTGATGTACTTTTAAGGAATGGACTTAAAAATTTGGTCTATTTTCTCTTTTTTAACCTCTGATTTCAATGAAGCTTGTAAATGTACCACTGGGAAGTATAGCGTATACGCATTATATGCCCTTTGGTCCCTTCAGATAAATCTCTGTCTAAGCGATTTTCAGCTTGAAAGCTTTCATAGATTTGGGAATTGTGAGAAATTTATCTAATTGTATACAAATCATGTGAGATGTCTTGACCGAATGGAGAGTGGGAGACGATATTAGGTCAACGCATGTCAAATGAGGAAAACGTTTGTCCGCATATTGATGCGCGAATTTGCGATCTTCAGTGTGCAATTGTCATTTAGATAAAGTAACTTTTAGTGTGTATTATTTAGGGAGTGCACAGGTGTAGAAAGAGGCCCTTGAGTTACAGCAAAAATCAGCGTTAAGTTTAGCTTTATTCGTTAAATATTCCATTTCCTTCGAATGTACTTCTGATGTCAAACTCACCAAAGTTCAATTTTTTTGGCAAATGACCGTCATTTGACCCAGATCTCCAATACGGAAGGTAGCCATCAACTTTCAAAACCTTAAGCAGATTGAACAGCACGCTGGCCAGCCAGCTCCCTAGAGTCCCTTACCATCCATAAATGTTGATTCTCTGAGATCAAATTACAGCATTCCAGCAAAATGGTTAACTTGACGTCAGAAGTAAATACATCCTGCTTCTATCTGGTAAAACGGAAGCAACTTCAGCTAGCTTGTTATCACGTTAATTGAACGATAAAGTCCTCGCTGCTCGAATGGTTCCTGAGTGATAGTTGATTGTTTGCGGTTCGACTACAGACTTCATGCAGATTCAAAGGACCTCGTGGTAACAGATATATTGGTTTGCGAAGTCCGCCAGCTTTGCGCGTTGGTTAAGGACGACTTATCTCACGGACAGCACCCACTTTCCATTGAAGGTGAACAATTCCATACCATCGTCCTTACCGGGGACTTCAGTGCACTGGTCGTTTGCTTGCTGTTACACAAACCTCATCTTTTTGCCGTCATACCACTGTTGAATTTCTGATTGTTAATAGAGAATGACTTCAGATTTTCTGTGAGGGCAACCGACTTTTCCTTCTGAGCGCGAAATCCAGGCCTTGAAGAGACGTGTCAGAAATTGGTGTCCTTAAGTACCCAATATGGCTTGTCAAAATTTAGTTATATTGTTATCAGCTCCATGGGACATGTTAGTGTTCTGGGTCTCAGATCGATCTGGTACACTTACCACGACGTAGCTCACGCCCTGGTCTATATGTACATCCGCGTGATCCACAAGCTTTCTTCGAGTACGAAGCAACGTATGGCGAATAGCAACAAACTAGATATCCCCTCTATTTCGGTCAATCAATCTGTGGGCTTAGCGGGATGCTGGATCTTTTGTTACACATTCGAATTGTTTGACCGTCGCCAATCTATAGCAGCAGATCCAATTAGCAGTATAATCAGTTACTACCTCAGCCAATAACCCAGGTATAGCCTGTGTAACTATCGGGAAAACTGATAGTATCCTCTTGCTTTAGACGCGGTGAGAGCAACTCTCTGGAAAACCCCGCAAGCTGGTCTAGATCATTCGGACCGCGGGTCGCAGAATACCTAGCGTTGCGATACTATTTAGGAGTTTGGCGATTCCTCAATCACCAGCGTGCATTAACGCGTGGACATCTGGGCTTAGCATACCCACTTTGATTTCAGCTGGTCTCCTCCTTCCGCCTGTCTAACAAGAACGTTTTGTTGCGCGCCTTGGACACTTCCTTGGAACCATGGAACAATGGTATAATGCGGATAGAATAGGCAAAGCTTGACAAGTCCGTTGGGAAGGTTTTGGGAATGAGGTTAGTTAAACGAAGTTACAATAAAGAGACAAACACATCTGTGGACTCACCACATTATCTAAGATAACACATAGGTGTACTCTTCTATCCTTATTTCAGGGGGTTGGTGAGCATAATGTTTGTCTGCGTCTTGTCTTCAATCAATGAATAGAAATCAGATCAAGTAAGATGGATTTTTTAAAACATCTTCGTGTCGTTTTTAAAAATTATTAGCTTGGGCGCGGAAATAAAAAAAGGTCGCAAGAACGTTCAACGGTTGGAAACCTGGAAGCGAAAAATAATTCTGGCGACAATCCAGCCGACCGTATTTGGTTGCATGTTTCAATGTATTATCACTCACTTATGTTTTGAAGCTAAGCTTCAGAAGGTGGCGGCAGGTGTGACCGGGGTCTTTCAAAACCTGGAACGCCAGGATGAGTCTTCTCCGTGGACGGCCATATTTTCCGCTCAACGCTTCCAGGGCTTTCCTTCACCTATAGTATTGCAAGTGGAACAACCTTTACACATTTTTCGTTGCTCGTCGCTGTGCAGTCTTCAATGCAAACAGGTCGCGTTTTAACCAGGTTTGACAAGTCTGGATTGCGTATTCAAAAGGCGCCTCACATACGCATTTGGCACTTGGATGAAGATGGAGAAAACGAAAATCCCGAAAGCCCTCCGTAACAGATCAATATGTTAGTTCGCCTTCATGGACTGTACCGAAAAGCCAAGGTTGCTTTACCACACCACAGGCAGGTGTCGTTCCTGTGACGCGGGTTTATGAATGCCGTCACCAAACATAAATGCGTAAGTGTACTGGTAGCGGACATGAAAAATTAGCTGGTCATATTTATGCAACCGAACGTACCAAGACCACTTTATGTCGGCCATTTGTTTGATTAAGCAATAGCTTCGCTCGGTTGAGAAGTAGGTCACGATAAAGCAGATTATTAAAGTCTACAAAAATCGGCATTGCGAGGTCCGTCTTTCGCAGCACACTTAAACTCCTCTAACTACCAACCCGATGGATCCACTTTTGCCAACTAGCTGTGATATACCGACAATGGGAAGTATGTCCTGAACTCACATTCTGTCCAAGACAGGTATTGTATTAGTCCCCCATATGAACGGTTCTTCTCGATTGCAAGTGAGGATATTTCTCTGACTACCCATAGCCAGTTCAGAGAAAAGCGCATAATGTTCGAGATAGGAATGTAGCACGTCAACTTTTGCTTGTAATGTGTCAAAAATAGATACCTGCTCCTTAATCAGCCTCTCTGCCGTACTGAGCCTCTTCAGGTTATCCTCGTCAGAAACACTTTCCCGAGCTGCAATCATCCGAGACTGCACTAGGTGCCCCCATCTAGCAAACGCGAGCAGCTTTCCGCCAAATATACACACCAGCCCCGACGATGAGGCATGTCACGTGTTGAATATTATTAAATGCCTGACCCTGTTGCAACAACGTATTGATAGTTGCACTGCCGCCTAAGCAAGCCCAACTGCGCGACTTAGATTATAAGACGATCCGAGTTGCTTTGATGTATATTAATATTTTACACGTTTTCATTCTACTGATTAATCACTGTGGCTAAAATCTATTGCAATGGAATGCTCAAGGCTGATGATTCCTGAACGTAGGAATTGAGCGCAAGAAGCTTTTCCTTGTGTGTGTTGTCTGACTGATTGAGACTAGATATGAAAGATTGCTACTTATAAATTACAGCTCTTAATGTTACTGCACTGTAATTAGTACGCTGATAATACTACGTGCCTAGCTGTCTTTGTGTATGTCATCTCCTTCCTTTTACGCGTACCAAGGATAGCTCCATAACCAAATATTTAAGTTGAAGGATAAGCATTAATTGGAGCAGACATTTCCACCTGATAATGTAGCCACGGTGAAAGCCGCAGTCATGAACTTAGGTAACAGTTTCTCCGACGTATTGGAAAAGCACTGGCGCAATGTCTCTACGTCCCGGCGGTCTGCTCCGTGTTATTTATTCGATCATACATACATCACCGTTAAACAAAAGTTCATGGATGGCCGGTTTTGTTTCCTGTTCCGAATCACGTAAATGAGGTATTGCGATTATAAAGTGGTGGACCAGATATTAGTTATTTCATTCCAGGATTACATTGCCCAATGAATTTGGCTGGAACATCCACAGCATGCAAGTTGAGGTCTCCTGCAAGGAGAACGTGACGGTACGGCTGTGTTTAATTCGTCGGCAGAGCATTAGTTAAACAATTGTCCATATCAACAGTTGAAATGTGAGGGAGCGTCCTAAAATAGCCAGCAAATAAAAGCCGCCCCGTTTGAGTTGCAAGCGGCACCAAATACAGTTTACAGCATGAGTCTCTTTTTGATAACCTGTTTGAAACGCATATCACTCTGCTGGTACAAAATGACTCCGCTCCCCTACTTGCTCGATCATTACCTAGGACGGACCTGCATGGTTATAAAAACGCCTCATCCACATTTCTTCGCCTAGCCAGATTTCGGTTACCGAGTACTCATTTGAAGCAACAAGGAGAGCTATAACTCTGTAAGTGCATCCAATTTCACTCAGGTACAAATATTCGTTATGCTAGATTGCGCTCGATATATTTTATATCGGCAAAGTTTTGTCCAGACAATTATAGTACTTCGACACCGAATTTGCCTCAGCTATATGTTGCAGTAATTTGAAGCATACATTCAAGAATCTCCGCTCGAATCATTGGATGTAGATGACCCGCTACAAGTCCGGTACTAGTATCTTGTATTCTTGTCCTCGTGTGATGAGTTGCGGGTGTATGTGCCGCGCCGGTCTCAACTTGGGGTAATATCCGAGATGTGGTAGCCGGTTTGTTATCGTGTGGTCGGCCGTGGTATGTAACCAAATATTGCCTAAAGCCTATTCGTGTTGCCCATGCACTTTAGTTCGCAGCGAGATCGTGTCCCAGGTCATGGAAACTTTGCGACAATAAAACATAGAAATCTTGCTAAGAAGGCCTTGTGCCTTGTGTAAAACAGGGTAGTTTTTCCAATGTCACCCCCGTATTTGGAGGCATGAGTGTGCGGTGAGTATGCAAGCCGACCTTGGTGAGATAATTAAGTAATCGTATTTTGGAAGAACTACTAAGATTGGACATTGAACTTCTACATGTTGGCTGATAGAATGTTCACGTGATGAAGTTCCGGTTGAAGTGATCATTCTACAAATGACTGCTTCTGTGGGAGCATCTCGTGAACCGCATTTTTACGACTCAAATGTGTGGTTTTCTGCCTTGCTTGGTAAGCTTCATTGATTTTGCTCTACCTCATTCGACAGTTTTGTGCTTTTGAACTCCTTCAAGCGTTTCTTTGCTTACGGCCCAACTCGAGTGCTTCTTCCGTCATGCGTTTGCAGGGAATAACCACTTCCAACAATTTGGTGCAACGTGTGTACAACTGGAACCATTGAGGGCATGCAAATCTTTCACTTTGGTTTATCCAACCTTTATGAGCGCTTAATGAAATTAGGGTTTCACTATAAGCTAATAGCTTATGGGCAAGGAATAAATGTATTGAAATGATATACATTGTTTAAAAATATATATGATCATGTTAAGCCATTTATTATCACACTGTTTGCCTCTGCGAGCACACGATAATTCGTCTGGAATAAACAGCTGGCTTTCATATTTCTCGCACGGGATATTACATCAACCCTTCATCCTGGTATGGCTGGTTTACATCCTTACAAATTACGGTACTTTTTATATATTGACTTTATTGCGGTGCGAATGCCTTAGTGCTGTATATTCATACTACTTTTGTGTCTGAAGCCCGTTATCTGCTTGACGTATCTAGCTTAGTCGATGTGTGAACATTGCTTGGAATTTAGACTGTGTCATACGTGGTACATACCATAAGACTGTCGCATTATTCGCCATATTTATTATTAGAGCTCAGCTTCATACATCACCGATCTCCATCTCTGGATGTCAGGAAATTTCCTGCGCTGCGGTCGTCGCATCGGTGATATATCTTAGGTGCACTGGTTTAAATACCAGTTTACCGTTTGGCCGTACGAATTAGTGAATTATCGACTAATTGTGCCAATCATTCTTTGCATATTGGCCAGCGCACATAATGTGCCTATCGCAGGCAAATGCTTGCACGGACAAGCACCCGGTAACTTAACTTGCAAAGAAATTGGCTACCGGCTTTGATAGAATGAGAAACAAATATCAGCTCTTGTGTGGCACTATTTTGAAGTGATGTTACCTTAGGCATGCACAATCTCTTGCTCTACAGTGATTCAACACCTTCTTAAGCAGAAGATACTGAGCCAACAATACGCTAGTCTCACTCGCCTTCTGCTAACATTCTGGGGATGAATAGGGATACAAATGTGCGGTCGGCACCCGCTCACCACATCCGTGATAATCATTCCCTCTATATATTAATCCGACATATATTTGGCTGAATGTGTGTGAGCATTGAGACACCTATGCGACAACGTTCGTAAAAACAATGCCTGAGTAATGGACCTGCGACGAAGCAAAAGTGAATGTTAAAGTCGAAACTCTAACGGCTTAAATTACACGGAGTATAGAGAAAGTGCATTTAAGACTGAATAGTTACGATATAACGCAACTCAATATAAAATGATTTACAAGTTACTTCAGTGCATGGGACAGGGTGGCAGCCACACCAAGCAACGAACTAACCAAAATCAAGCCGCAATTAACTTACGACATTTGAGCGATTTGGTCTGCTTACTGATTACAGAGTAGCTTTAATAGGACAAGTTGAATAAGGTTGGTAGAAATTCATTACATCCAGACTCACTCAGACAGGTACCACACACCAGGAATATGCAGCACGTCGGTTTTATCTTTTCGGGAATCATCAACACTATGCATTCGATGTCAACTTGGGAATCTCTGTCTAGACTTTACGTTAGAAGTAGAAAAAACAGTAAAAATTAGCTCCGTCTAAGGAAAACTGCTAAGCGAGCAGATAATGTGGTACGCTGTCTGCCAATTACTTTTAGTCCAAGCATAGCAGTCCGTTACGATGCTCCTCCTTCGTTATCCAATTTTGGTACAATACAGTGAATCTCGTCTAATTCAACTAGCTTTTCATCAAGAGGTGATAAGTAGACTGCCCTCATGTCAGACACTTGCATCCAAACAACCCATTGCACGACTCATATTTGTCCAGGTGTTTGATACAGCGAATGTTAGGAACGTAAACCAAAGTCGGAAGACTGCTGCAAACAACTCAGTATAAAATAGATAGTTATCAACTGTGTCCCCGAGGCCTATAAGTAAAACATGCTAGAGAAAAGTGCATGAATGGCGCACTCGAAAACTGCTACCCAATTAAATTACACGGTTGCTGTTATCGTCTAACTGAAGAGGGAACGGTACACGGGTAATAAATGCAACGCAACAAACTAAACACGGCGCAAATGGTGATGGGAAAGTGACCAAATTGTGCAGGAAGCAGACATCCGAAATATGCGTAACATCATCAGCCAAGAAAATGACAAGCAAAATCAGAACAAAAAGCAATTCTGTATGCCCACTCTAGCATAATGCTCAGAACCTGGATGCGGTCCAACACCTCATCAGACGAACGATGTAGAGATTTCAGCAAACCTCTGACACCGAGGAATCTATATGTTAACCTGGAACTTCACAGGGGTAAGTAATTACGGTTCAAATAAAACGACCGACAGCCGACGCAAAAAGCATCAGCATAACTCCTCACACAGAAGCCGCATCTACAAATGCACTTGTACCATCTCAGTTCCTCATGTTTGTATACCAATGCTCAAATTATTCTTACTAAATTAAGCATGCTTCATTCTCGCTGGAATTCTGCTCTTTGAACTTATGATAAGGAAAATGGAACGCTTATGTGTGGTTGAGATTTCATCTTCCATCTGCAAAATTACTTACACGAACGCTCTACTTAAGAATCTGCTTTTGGTTTTCTAATAATAATATATGTCATGATAAACGTCGCCCGCTATCTTTGTTAAATACATAAATGTTTATACTATACTGAATGCCCGATATTTCCTGCTGTAACTAGCAGAAATAAATGGAAATTAATTTCCAAGGAATGGAAAATTGCTGACGTTTGGAGCGATGCTAGATTTACACAGGTGAAGTAGAAATAATAAACAATATATTTGCAAACTCTTACAACTTACGTAACCAGAAGGTAATTAAAAATATTGACTTTATAAATGTGATAACGAAAATTTATTCCGGTCTGCTTCACATAGTTTGAGGTATACTCATAACGTACTAGCCTGTCTTGTACACTCAATGTTTTTCACGATGAAATTAAATCAGCTGGAACATGCTTTCTCGTCTATATCTACGATTTTGACAATGTAACTCGTGAGAATCCTTTGAGAGAACTACATGATGCTTCAGTTGAAATTTTTATCCTCCATAAGCTGAGAGACCAATTCACTGGACACGTGCAGTTTACTCAAGTTTGGGGTATAATTTTCTTACTAATAACCGAATCCTCTGGGGTACTTCAAGGAGTCATATTGTCACCACACCATTTTTCCAATTCCATTACCTCAGTACGTGCCCCTGGTAGAGCGACACAGAGGAAATTGGCGGATGACACAGTCTTAGACATTGAGTATATAACCGCAGCATAATTCATCGAATGTAAGCCCATCTGGACGAACTTTCCCTCTGTTCCAAAGCTTACATGTTAACGCTACTTTTGATAAGCTGTATTGATGTCTTTTTATCCTTCCCAAAGTCGTCAGGTATCAGCAATATCTCTAGAATTACCCTGATCTTCAAATAGGTAGATAAAGGCTACACTCCACCTAGACATTGAATTATCTAGTCACCAAACAGCCGGGAATATTCTTGGTAAATTCAATTGAGTGACGAGTTCACAAAAGTGAGGCTATCCCACTAAGCTGCTAGATAACGAAGCTCCACCGTCAACCAATACTAAATACTTTGATTTTGCATCTTTTTTCCTTACCCAACTGCACCAATTGATCTCCTACCCCAGTTTCCTAAGGATGAATTTTAAAATCAAAGATAGGTCAATGAAAATACAATTAGCTTTAGTGGCATTCGAAAGTTGAACATCGTAGACATCATTTTGTCCAGCCATTGCAGTACATACAAAAGACTTGCTTAAAAGTACTCGCCAATGAAAGTCGCCATTTGCTTGGTG
>CALYDF020006593.1:0-13284 GCA_944474145.2 Dicrocoelium dendriticum
GCTAAGGGCCACCGATGATGACTAACGCTTTGTAGGAGTTGCGTATATTTGCATGAGACTCCGAAAGTGTTCCGCATGACAATTCACCTCGTCCCCATGCTGTGCCTCGTTAGAAATCTGGAGGTCTATAGAATATTGCAAAGATATCTGCCCCGAGTTAACATTGACAATCCTGAAACTGCCTGTTTAACTGGGATATTCGAGACGTTTCTCGAAAGCTTCTTTCGCATTTTATAGAAACCACGTCTGAAGATGTATTCCGGTTGAGTAAATGTATAATCAACGTTCCCCTAGTCTTACAAGCTTCGTCGCCTCAACTGATTTGCTTGACTTTACAATCCGAAAATTACCTACCACTTTAGGAAGTGAGTGGAAGCTAGTTGACGACCAAAATACATTCGGTTTAGTAGCATTTGAAGTGACCCTACCCAAAGCTCAGTTCTGTCCCTTATTGTTTCTGTTTCTGACGTCATGGGCTTTGTTTACCCTGTGCTTCTTCGGGTGAAACAGCTCCTACAGGATTTCCTTCGGGAAGGAATGAAGTTGGACATTTGTGTCATCGAACCAGAACGAAACAAATAACGCCACTATTTTGACGTGCTCTCCTCATTAAAGCGCTTGAGGATCCATAGGTGTATAAAGCTAAAAACACTTGACGAGAGCGCGATAAATTGGCTTTGCTTCTCCGATGCTTCAGTGGATGGATATAATGTAGTGGTGTACGCGAGGATTGTCAGTCGAAGCAACCGAGTCAAATTCTCTATCCTTATGAGAAAGTCCCGCGTACCACCAATAAAAGCAGTTACAATACTGCGTCTACAGCTCACAGCTGCCGCACTCGCTGTGCGATTAGCTACGCAAGTACCCGAAGAGCTCCAGATAGAAAGACCGCCTCTGTTCTGGGCTGACACAGCGGTGGTGTTACAGTTCGTACGATATACAACTAAGCGTTTTACGATACTGGTGATCAGCCAGTTTTCAGAGATTCATCAGTTTACTTATTTGGTGAAATGGATGCAGGTGGAAACATCTGAAAACCCAGCCGACCTATCTTTCGTGTATTTGGAACCATTGACGATTTGTGGATGAGGAAATGGCTGGACGGACCTAGATTATTGGATTTAAATTCATGCTATTGACCTACGTTGTCTGATCCTCTGAAAGAACCAACCAAAGTGTGGCTGAGGATGGAGGGCTTTTGGTTCCACTGCGCTTCCTCGGAGATGACGAAGTTGGAAATTTTCCATAACTGCAGCAGCTGGATTGTGCATAGAAGAAGTGCCACCATTGTGCACCTATCCAAGATTTACCTGATGCATAGGTCAGACAAATAGGTGACGAAAGCATTTGAAAGATGTTTGACTTGTGAGCCTACAGAATGAACTGGATATAAGTAATGATGTCCAACAGGATTCGCTAGCTAACGAGATTCAGGCACTGAAAAACAGTCAACCAGATAAATCGGTGGAACGTCTTAAACGATTGGATAACCAGTTGAAATAATTCTGCCCATTCCCGAGCGACGGTATATAATGGGTAGGTAAAACATTAATCTCGGCACCAGTGCTCTGCGACGCCAAATATCGGATTGCGCTACTTCCCCGGCCTTTTGTAACTTGCGTAATTAATTTGAACTGCTTCGAAAAATCGGGCATGTCGGCACTCCTCACTTACATTCAATGCTACGACAAGGATACTGGATACTACGAGGAGCATCCGTGGTATGTGTGATTCTAGAACGGCGCACAGGTTGTAAGATCTGGCTTGCTCAGCTTTGCGGAAAACAGATGGCCCCATCGTTCGAGGAGCGCTTTCTGTCATTCCAACCAGCATTCACTTCGGTTGGGGTTGACTACTGTGAATCATTGTTAGTGATGTTATGGCGAAGAACGGAGGGAAGCTACGGCTATCTGTCTACATGTCTCTCTCAGTGAGAATGGTTCAGAATGAAATCACCTATACCATGGATACTGACTCGTACTTGGGCGTATTCCCACGGTTTGCTTCAAGTTGTGTCTCTCAAATAAAGAACTACAGCGACAACGAATTGAATTTTCGAGGTGTTGAAGGCAAGTTCAAAGCAAAGATTCGGTCATGGGACCTAGGCAAATTAGACAGTCCGCTTAGCGAAAAAAACTGCGATTGGATATTCAACCCACCGTACGGATGTCATCCCTCCGGAATGAGGCTCGACCTTACCGTGGTGCGATGGTTTGTGTTCCTCAGTGATCCATTGAGCTATACTGGGTGGTGCCTTTTTCACCTTCAGAGCCACTCATACCAGATTGCTCAATGGTTAGAGACCAGACGAACTCAGCTTCCTGGCCCTCCAGGTTGGGGGATGGAATGAGGGTACGCCTTATTCCTTCAAACGGACTCCTTTAGCCCAATGCCAAACCCGCTACCTTGCGGTCAGGTTTTTGAACCAAAGGCTTTGGTTGAGAACCCTAATCGTTCTCCTGTCTAGGCCTGGGCAACCTGACAGTATCTTGCACACGCAATACCATGAATTTTACCTCAAACAAATTGCTGATGCTCTGGCTACCGCAGCGGATAATCAACGGTGCCCCATCTGCTGCATCGGGCAGGGTGGATAGGGGTTTGGATGCTACTGCTCAAGCCTTCCCGTCTTCTTATTCCTTCTCTTGCGCTGTTTCACCCTTATCTTCCCGTTCCAGCTTCACTTGTATCCCCCCTGTTTTCAACCCCCAATTCTAAGCCCTCCCCCACCTTGCTTCAATAGTCGCTTGTCTTTTAGTTTCAACTCACAGATGAACGCAGAGCGTCCTTCCTGCACTGTCAACAGGCCCATGTCCAAACAAGCGATGCACCCCAATTCATCGGCTTCCATTTGGAGCCCTCGATCCTTCTTCAGCTTGGCATGCCTTAATGTTCGCACATTGCTTCAGATCGGTCAAAAGGCAGCACTTGCACGAACATTAGAGACCCTCTCAATCGATTTTGCGGCTTATCGGAGACCCGCCTGCAATACTCGATCTCTGTAGTAACACTGCCACCCCCTTCAGGTAACACTAGCAGCACTTTCTCATTGCGCCTCTCCGGTGACGATGCAGCTTCGAGCACCGGCCAAGCCGGTGTTGGTATTGCCCTGAGTCCCCGGGCTGAAGATACTCTGGTTGATTGGATTCCACTCAGTATCCGGATGTGTGCGGTCCGATTGGCTGGCTCGTTCAAAGCTTCGAAGTCTCGTGGGACTAACAGCTGTCAATTAGTTATCGCTGCCTATGCACCCACAAACTGTGGCAATTACTCGGTAAAAGACGACCTCTATCGGCAAATGAACGAGATTTTTAGCCACAGAAGAAGCTCGGACACTGTAGTGCTGGCTGGGGATCTGAACGCTCAAGTTGGAAAATTATCCACAGATGAGCTGCATCTGGGCTGCCAACATGATATAGGCTACCGTAATGATAACGGTGAGCGGTTACTTCATTTGTGTAAGGATGCTCGGTTATTTCTTGTGAGCACTAATTTCAGACACAGCACCGGCCGGAGGGTGACTTGGCGCCCACCAGCCTCGAACCAGCTATGGACGCAGATGGATCACATTGCGATAAGTTACCGATGGAGAGGTTGCGTGCAGAATTGTCGCTCGATTTGGAGCACAGGAGTGGACACCGACCGTGCACTTGTATGTACTGACCTGCAGGTGCGCTTTGGTGGACGCTCACGTCGACTTTGTGAGGGCATTGACACCAGACAAATGGTGAAGCTAGCTGTTCTGATTGCCCATCAAAGTACGCTGTCATGCGAGTTGGATAAACGCTCACTGGATGCAGTTGAAGCTCACTGGTCTCATATTCACCAGACCTTACTAGCAGCAGGCAAATCCTCATGTGGTATGTCTAGTCGCCAACATGGACATTGGGTCGCTTCACAGTATCTGGAACTTATCGATGCTCGCCAGCATATTCCGGCTGGAAGCGAACACAATGAAACACGCAAATAGCTCCGGACAAAACGCCGTGCTAGCCTGAAGAGAGACCGCGAATCCTGGTGGTCTAATCGTGCAACAGAGATGGAAATGGCCGCTGCCCTTGGTAACCATCGTAAGTTATTCCGCCTGATACGGGAAACGGGCAGCAGGAGACCAGGTGTAAGTGAAACTATACGTGATGAGAGTGAACAGCCTATCCACAATTTATCAAAACGCTTAGAGCGTTGGGCTGAGCACTTTGAAAGGCAATTTAATCGGCCGCAATTGTTATATTTCTCGTCGGCCACTGATCACCCTACTCCTTAGGCTTTCCCTTTGGATCCACCCTCTCGCTCAAAAGTCGAACGTGAGATCGAACTGTTGAAGTTATATAAAGCCGCAGGGCCTGATGATCTTCCTCCAGCGTTCTTCAAATTCGGGAGACCTGCTCTTGTGGTTGATTTACACGACTTACTAGTCAAACTGTGGGAGTTGGAAACTGTCCCAACCGATTGGAGCCGCTCCGTCATAGTCCCAATTTTCAAAAGAGGCTCACGATCGGAATGCAGCAGCCATAGAGGAATCAGTCTGATATCCATCGCCTCCAAATTGCTTGCTTCTGTCATTCTTCAAAGACTGACTGGCACTCATGAAAGCTAGATTGCTCGATGAGCAAGCGGGGTTTCATCGGGGTCGTGGCTGCATCGACCGCATATTCACCTTGCGTCAGTTGTTGGAGCACCATCACATATATTTGCGGCCCACCGTTTTCGCGTTCCTCGACATCAGAGGTGCATTCGATTCGGTGGATAGACATGCACTTTGGGACTGTCTACTCAGGAAAGGTGTACCTGAGAAATATGTGAATATTATCCGAGCATTATATGCTCGTAGCTCAGGCAGAGTGATGGCTTACGGCAGGCTGTCGTCGCCCTTTAATATCTCCAGCGGCATGAGACAAGGATGCTCGCTGTCATCTTTCCTCTTCAACTCCGCTGTTGACGAAGTCATATAAATCGCATTCACAGGACACGATTTAGAAGGTGTGAAGCTACTCCCAGGAAAACGACTTCTTGCCTTGGAGTATGCTGATGATATTGCCCTAGTCTGTGACAGCTCACGAATGTGCCAAGCGACACTGGAGAGATTAACACTGGCTGTCCAACACTTCGGGCTTTGCTTCCCACCCTCGAAATGCAAAGCGTTTCTCTAAGATTGGTCTGAACCACCTCCTTCGCTGACCCTTGGTGGGCATCAGCTAGAAGTCGTCCAAAAATTCAAATACTTGGGAAGTTGTATCAGCGCCCGTGGGATTGAAGATGAGATCACGAAGCGTATAACAAAAGCTCGGGCGCTTTTGCTAACCTTCGCCACTTGCGGCGGCGGCGCGACATCACTCTTGCCCTGAAGGGTAGACTGTACAATGCAGCAGCACGTTCGACCCTACTGTAAGTTTGTGAAACCTGGCCCCTTAAAGCAACGGACCTGAAGAGGCTAGTTACGTTCGACCACCGGTGCCTTCGCAATTTAGCTCACATCTGGTGGCAATACCGCGTGAGCAACGAGCGTGTTCGACGCCTTGTTTATGGCACAGAAAAAGGAAAGGAATCGCTCAGCACCGTTATTTCACGCACCAGGCTCCGATGGCTGGGCCACGTGTTACGCACGCCGGCCCAATGACTTCCACAGCGTGCGCTGTTTGCTTACCGGGAGTGTGAATGGAAGAAGAGGAGGGGTGGTCAAGCGATGACTTGGTACAGAGGAATGAAGGCGCTCACTTATAAGCTGGCCTCGGTTGGAATCTCTTTGCTCCATTGTGGGGGTCCGAAAGAGGAGAAACAAGTTTGATTGGACACAATTGTTGATATGGCGAGGAGTCGACCTCAGTGGCGCTCGTGCTGTGAGTTTCTTTGTCCCACCCCATACCTCTTAGCCTTCCCCTCTAAAAACGATCTCATTATTTAGCCTTATATAGTTTTGCATAGTATTTTTTTGATGCACAGTAGCCGGCTGGTAGCTTTCCGGAACGATGCCCATCCGTTACCGGTAGCTCACCAGGCTTGCACCAGTTGAATATCTTTTTCTTTTTTTATGTATTGCGGCAGAATGGCTGATATATTTGCCACCTCTAGCTAACGTATATGTTGCTGATGACGATGATGGAGGTCATCGTGGATATGTCTGGGAAAGCCTACTTCGATCCACATGATGTATGCACCGTGCGTTATTAGCAGAAAAGCTTATCAGGGACGAAGTACATTATGCAACATTTTAGAGCTCAAACGCATCCTCAGTGAGACACCTTTCATGCCTGATCATAGTCATCCTCGTGAATCTTGGACCAAAATACCTAAACAAGTTCTAAGAAATGCTGACTGAATCGTGGATGCAACGCCGAGGGTTGTTCCGAACAAGCTTACCAGAAGTTGAAGATAAGTCCAGCAGTTTTCGGATGAGATTTGGGAGTTGTTTGAAGTCTCACCAATTTATGCTGAAAACTCGACAAATGTTGCACTAACGATGGCTCAATTTGAAACCCGGCGACTTAATGCTAGCGGCAGATTAACGCACCTCAATTGGTCCGTGGCCTAAGGGCGCAGTAGAAGAGGCAAAAACAGGGCGTGACGAGCTCGTTCAAGAAGCCGTTCTCCGGAATATGGTAGAGTCAGAAGAGGTAAAACAACTTGGCTTAATTGAGCTTTGAATGAAGAAGTTGGGGATGAAGCAAACGACAATGGTGTAGCGTACATACCAAATTCACGAGTGAACAGTTCTACTGAGAAGTAACGAGTATTTTGTATTTTCTGCTCATTTAATCGAAGGGCGGTCGATGATTTTCAGTTGCAGACTGGAATCTAAACCAGGATTCAATAGCTCAAGTATATAATGGGATAAAAAGCAAAAGGTTACAAGACTGACAGGATAGATATACAAAAATTAAAAGCATACTTTTTCGATATGAGTCTGAAATGTCAGGTTAGACCACCGCACTATTTCAAATTGTGCAGCGTTTATCAATAAAAGTCCTATAGTCATTCGAATCTGGTAATGTCTGGTGCGCGTACCACATATGTTGATAATACATTCCAGTGGGAACAAATTCTAACTGAGCAAACAAACTTTTTACACTTCAAACGAGTGCGTTGTGTCATTAGTTTCAGGTGGTTGCCTCAATATTGCTTGTAAGGGGCCATGGTCATCGGTGATGTACATGGATGCTCGGTTTGAATTTGTATCTGGTGTGTGAGAATGAGATCGACGCGAATCCCTCGGTATTTTGGGGAGAACACACCTAGTACACAAAGACGCAGTTCATAACTTAGACAGCATAGACCAGGCATTGCATTGGTGGCTATTCTTTCGCGTTGCTCCAGTGAGAGAATGTTTCGTTTTAACCATGGACACCAATCCTGGATTTCAAATTTAACGTGAGGACGAATATAAGAGTCAATCTGCATTGGTAGTAGTCGTCGCTCAAATGTGCCCAGAGGTCGCTTCGAAAACGTTGCTTAAGTTCGCCCACTTGCAACTTTCAAATATTAGAGCGGGTGGCCAATAATTGCTTGCCCCATCATCCCCAAGTCACATTCATTAGTCACGTGTTGCAGGAAGTGTTGTCCCAAAAGTTGACGAAGCTATTGTGCACCGTCAGCAGGTGGCACTTTGCAGGTTCAGTGGGAGCTGGTTCGTTTCTGTCCATTTGTTAATCTGAGTTAGATAATACTGAAGATAGATACGGTGGATGCTGAACGAATTGCTCTCCATATTTTAGCATCGTCCGCAAATATTTGCATCGGGGTTAGAATGTTTGCTACAACGTCGTTAATGTAGAATAAAAACAGCAGCGGACCGGGGACGGATCGTTGCGGTACTTCACTAGAGACGCACAGGCTTTCAGACTGTGTGCCTGCTACTCACCTTGATTGCACTGTCGTGTATCTAGTCCTCCAAACAGGTGAGCAGGGAACCAGTGATACCGTAGGCAGCAAGCTTTTGGAGGAGGAAGATGTGACTGACCCTGACGAATGACTTAGAAAATATCCAAGCAAATCACATCTTTGCGGACTCCTTCATCAGCCTCCCTGGTACATGAATCCCCAGTAAGCAGCCAGATTGGTTAGGCAAGTTGGTCTGCTTCTGAATCCATGTTGGACATTAGAAATGATGTGTAGACTTTCAAAGTATCGCGTCAGTTCATCTGCGATTACAGCTTCCATCACATTTTATAAAGCCGGATGGAGAATGAGTGAGTATGGTAGTTAGCAGGATCCGATTGTTCACTTCCTTTGTATATTGTTGTGATAATTACATTGTTCTACTCAGATAGGAGTGTATGGGAATTAAGCAGACTCTGGAAAAATTTGCAGGTGGTGTTGCTATGGTGAGAGAAAGGGTTTTTAGCAGTTTTGGGCAGATCAAGTCGATTGCATTTGTACTGTACTCCCGGAGAGACTGTAATTTGCATGCAACAGCTGCTGGGGTAAAGGTGAAGTTGGTTAAGCCAACGGCATTATTTTGGAGTTAATAGGGCCAAGGTTCCATGGTATTTCTATTTACCGAACCAAACTGCAGGTGTAGAGCTTTTGTGGCACCCACAGCAGTAGTTGTTAGGCCACTGGCCGTCTTGAATATTGGTATTCCGGAGTAAACCTTTATTTTGCCATTCACATATCTGTATAGTAATTTGATCTTACTCGTAAATTGCAGCAGCATTATGTCCTGCTATTCATACTTATCGACCATAATGAGCGACGTGGAATATTTTTTCATTGTTTTTTACCTCTGTCTTGTGGTATCACATTGGTTTAGCGAACGCTGCCTTCAGATCTCATCTCTTCTGTTGCTCAATTTACGTGTTCTGCTTCCGGCTCCATGTATTGGTCCGGCGCAGTGCTCGTAATGATACAACAATTGATCCTGATTGTATGACCCAGTTAATTTTACATTTCAATTCATTCCATGCTTCATTTCCTGAACTGTGCGTCTGTATGTCTCAGTTAATGGTTTCCGCCAAGCCGTGCAGCTTAAAATAGTTAGCAATAGTTCGTTAAATTCCTCTTTCTCTGACCAACAATTCTGGTATTATACACATTAAGAAACGGTATTACTAAATGGTCGCTACGGCCCAGTGGAGGGTCGTATGATACTAACGCAACCATCAACTCTTCCTTAGTTAGGGTTAAGTCCAGGAGTGATGGCTTGTTTGAATCGCGGTGTCTGATTGGTCGATGCACATGGTTATACAGAACTGACATGTTCATGAATTCAAGGAGCTTTGACTTAAGTGACGGCCCACTAGGGGACACTAATACTATTGAAGATACATTGAAGTCGCCCATTGTAAAATAGTAAGAGTACTTTAGTATACGGCACAGAGAAGAGCGTTTAAAAGAGTCTTATCGCTGTCTGTTGACGAGTATGGAGGCCCATAGATAACTGCTAAGAGGCAAGCATCAGGCGTCTTCTTCTTTGATCCAACATCTCGACCTGCTAAGTGCCGTCAGTAAAATAGTGCGTCGGGAATATAAAGGGACTTTTTATTAAGGGTCTCAATTTTCAATTAATCTGGATACTAGAGAGGAACACCGACCCGCGAGATGGACCATCGTACCGAAAGACTGACATCTCACTGAGCTCAATCTCCGGATCGAATAAGTCGTTCGAAAGCCAAGTTTCAGTAACTGCTATGAGGTCCCAAGTTGTTGTTTCATGTCGATGGCGCAGTTCCAGGAGCATAGAATATGACCCATGCGTGTCGGTTTAGCAGCATTAGGTGTGTTGCCGTACTAGAAACTCGGTTCGCTGTGAATGACCGCCACACATAGTGCCGGTCTATTGAAGATTTTTGAAAAGATTATTCGCACGCTTAGCTTATCTGTGCTAGGTACAACCAAGGCTGGCTCATCTGTATTTGTGGTCCGTACTAGTTGAAGGAATAGTTTTAACCGAAATTCTGGAGGCCCATTTTTTGCTGTCATGCGACGCTTGAATCGCCACTTATACCATTTCGGCCGCAGTCAAATTAAATTAAAATTTTCCGACCGTTGCTTTGGTAGTTTGTGGAAGCAACTAGACGGCTGACCTCAAACGCCACAATGTTTCGCATGTCGCAGATTTCTGTGATGTACCTCCATTCTTCGATGTCCTGAATTTTCCGTTCACTGTTATCGTCATGTTATCATTCTGGCACACCATGAACCAGTACCACTTTCTTCATTTCATTTAAGCGTGATGCACTAGAGTTGGATTTCCACTTCTGTCTTTCTGCCCCATGGCCTGTCAGGAAAATATGACAGATGAGTTCACAAGAATGTGGTTTGCTAAGAGCGCATCTTCCATATCGCGTGTGTTATCAAATGTTAATCTCAGTAACCGGTATTCCCTTACATGTGGAAATGATGGATTTCGTAAAGGGCTTTTAAGTCCAGTTGGGAGAAGTTTCAGTCCGAGTGCGCAGATTATTTCAACCTAGCGGTTTTGCTCTTCGGCTTTTATACTTATGACAATTTACTAGTGAGTTCTAGGACCTTTGAACAAGCCACTGTCATCGCATTTTGGTTGCTTAGTGTCTGTTTCTGCGGCAGTTCTTTACGTGCGGGAATCTCTCGTGTGGGAGTGATTACCTGGTTTCATGTGGAAGACGGGCCAAGGCTAAAATGCTGTGAATCTCACTATCCTTAGGAACCAAGTGTCGTTGTCCAGCTTATAACGGGGTTGATCGCGCAATTTGTGCGTAGCTTTGCATCCATTGCAGGATTTCGCGATATTTTGGAGACCGTTTAACCGGCCTGTCCTCATTGCTGTTTGTAAAAATCGGTGATCATTTTCACTGGAGTGTGTAGCATTTTTGCTCAAGATTTGTCTTTTATCTGGTCTTGGATTGGGACTAGGTAATAGGTTAATATGCAACGCGAGTTCAGAGAGTTTCCCTCCCAATACCGCGATCAGATCCTTTTGCTCTAGTGACCTTCCACACCTCATCGTAAGGGTTTGAACAATCCTAACAATACGACTAGCTGAACATGCACCACAGAACCACAACCTAGCTGTCATTGGCACTGAATATCTGCCTTCTCCTAGTCACTAGACGACAAACTCCGCTTGATCCCGTCGGATTCCAGCCACAATAAAGTACGCAAATCCCTGGTTAAACAGTTGCGCATGAGTCGGCAAATAGTTCGCGAAGTTGGTGGTGTGAAATGCTAGGGAGATGGAGATTGCTAGTCACTCTGCTAATACCAGAAACTTATGAATCGATAGTCCACCACAACTTCTAAAGGACCTGCGCACAATCTGCTCTAACTTCAGAGACATAAGCTGAATCCCCGTCGTTTGCAAGCTGCTGATATCCATCATACTTCGTATGCTATCCCCAAAACGCGAATCGTTGCAGCGAGGAGAACAAGCTGGGTTTCGTAATGGTTGCGACTGCATCGATCAAACCTCCACACTGCGCCAGGTCATCGAGCTCCGCCAGGTGTATCAGAGGCCAACAATTGCCTTGTACTTTGATATCCGTGCAGCCTTTGATTTTGTAGATCGGGCTTCACTGTGGCACTGCTTGCAGAGGAATCGCGCCCCCGAGAATTTTGTCTGCATACAGTGCGATCTCTATGGTCTGACCACGGGCAAGCTTTCACCTTCCTTTGTGGTATCAAGTTGGGTTCGACAAGGATGCCCGATCTCACCGTTCCTATTCGACTTTGCTATTGAGGATGTCCCAAAAAATGCTCTAGGCGATTAGTTGAACGCTAGCTTTGAGCTTCTCTTAGGTAGTCGAGTTGTTGAGTTGGATTATGCTGATGATATCGTGTTGCTGGATGACGATCCACACGCCGTCCAACTTGCAGTAAACCGCTTGTCGTCTGAAGCATCAAAATATGGTACACATTTCTTGCCATCCAAATTCAAGGCTCTTTTTCAAAACTAACAGTTGCCTGTACCTACGCTGACTCTTGATAGTGAGCCACTAGAGGTCATGGAGAGCTTTGTCTACTTGGGAACTTGCATGACACTTGGCGGGCTGTTGGAGACGAGATTTCGATGCGTATTTCAAGAGCTCGCCTCGCCTTTACTAGGCATGTGACGTCGCGATGACATTCGTCTCTCTATCAAAGGGTGGGTCTATTGCGTAACTGTTCGTGCTGTATTATTATACGATAGCAAGACCTGACCTACTCGTAATGGTGACTTGAGCAGACTATCCGTCTTCGATCACAGTTGTCTTAGGTCCACTGCCAGTGTGTGGTGGTGGCACCACGTAAACAATGTAGAAGTTAGACAGCATGTCTTGGGACGAGGAAGCCGCTTGCTCGAAGAGCACGTCTCACTGTATCAACTGCGGTGCTTGGGTAAGCGGTAGGCGCCGGTACGTTGTGTTCCATCGAAGTCGACCGCATGGGGCTGTAGCATATGAGGTTGCAAGTGTCTGAGTCAGGCAGGCCAACACAGAATCGACGAGGAGTAATGCAGAGAACGTAGGTAGAACTGGCGTGTCGTTAGTAGGTAGGCTACCTTCAATTTACCAACCGCGTAATAGCGTGCTGTCTCTTTATTTCAGGTGATGGGTTTGCTACATTGTCCTAATGCTCTCTAAAATGAATTAAAGTCTACCTAAAAATTCTTCTATAAAATTGCACACGTCTTGTAAACTAATTTGCTGAACTTCGATAACCTTTCCGAGATTTTGGCATTTTCTTTAGGTATATGTTCTTATGTCGCGAAATTATCGCTGATTTGTTGGTAACCAATTCATTTCAGATCCTCTTTTATTGAAGAGTTTTCTCACCGTATCTGTGTGCATTATTCAATTTATTTTATTTGGAATCCTCGTTTCAACTGATTGGCTGTTGTTTGATATCCCCGGTGTAGCTACGCTTCATGTGTACGTTGACAAGGTGCCTACCTGTTTATTGCTTGCTAACTTGTCCATACTGGCTCCAAGAGACCTTTGGTCATTGCTGGAGAGGACGGGGTGCACGGTCCCTCTGGTCGTGCTAGGCTCATGTGAGGCGGACCACGGTTCAGCCACGGCCTTGTGGGCGATTGATAACAAATACAGCGTGTTTGATTTTACCTGCAAAGGAGTGTGGGCCGACTCCTTTGATGGAACATGGCTCCATGCACATGGCTCCCTGTATTATTCCTTATGGTTTGCACTGCATAAGGGGTGTGCGGATGGAGCTGTGGGTGGTCCAGCGCATGCCACCCATGCTCTCTCTGTAGGCGCAGGCGTGCTTTGGCTGACGCCAGTGACAGGCAAATCCGAAACCGGATGCCGCCAACCATATAGGTGGATGATTTATTCCAATCAATTGCGGTTTCAAGGGAAGCATGGCTTGTAAATA
>CALYDF020006594.1:0-13256 GCA_944474145.2 Dicrocoelium dendriticum
TACGGAATGGATTACACCAGTAATAAACACACGGGAATATTAACCTACTCGCGCCCCAAAAAATCACCTATAAAGATTACACTAATACTGCGTTTCTTTAGAACATATTAATAACTGAATGGGATCAGCCAGCTATGTCTGGAAGGAATTATAACGCTGAAGGAAGGCAACCTACTAACATTCATCCGATGGCACGCAGTGCGCGAACAAGTTACTACTTTGCGCTTGGTTTATGATTACGCTCATTTATTGTAAACCTGAATTCCACGAAATTCACTGACAAATTGAGTGGCAATTATGCCGGTATATGCGCAAATTTGCCGTTTGATTGTTCTCTTCTGTAAAATCTCAAGGTATCTGATACTGTAGCTAAGAGATCAGGTAACTTTTTAATTACTAAACTTATGTACATATCTTGCTAGCAAAAACTGCAGCACTTATTTGAACTATTTTCTATTTACTGCCAAACCACTCCCCGTTTTTACTGCAGCGCGAAGTAAGAATCGCCAAGCTACCTTTGGACCTCAAAAATACACTGAAACAAAAGTTTTACTGGAGAAACTTAGCCAATCAATATCTGCAATCTGTGAATTGTTCTGGTAAATATCGTTTTCGGAGACCGTATAGATCACCAACAGTGCCCCTAGCCAGCCATATTCATAGTGATATGGCCGAGTAAAAATCGCATGCCTGGTTGGGCATTTACACATCAACATTTGCTGGTTGTCATTTTACGAGCAGCGAACGAGTTAATATTAATTATTAATTCATGCAGAGCCCAAATCCTCACATATAAAGAGAATTTATCTTAAGCTTCAAATTGATTTGCTAGCTTATAAATAACACGATATTAGTTAACCAGCTGTCCTGCATGCTTATGATTATTAACAGAATTGTTATGGTGCCTATGGCGAATAAACCTGAGCTAATGTTCACACCAGGTAATACCAAACATTACTTTTAGACAATAGTTTAAACAAGCACGGCCAGGTTTTAAGCATATATTAATTGCAACGAAGTAATGAATATAGATATCTACGGATTGATAATAGGTCCTTGATCATGGTGTTTTAACGGTTTACTGGATTATCAGCTTCAAATACTCAAGCAGTGCTAAACATCGCAAATGGCCAAAATGGACTTTCTGGTCTAAAATACTCAGAATCCATTTTCACTGGAATCATAACATTGCACCGTTTTTACGCCTTCTTGTAGGAAATGCGTCTTTCCAAAATTTGCCTTCTCAAAGATACATTGACGCGCAATTTAAATTGACCTATACGCTTCAAATGCTGGATCCTTTATCTATTACTTATTTGATGTACTCACGAGTAGGGAATTTTGTTAAATTTGTTTTTGTGTTCGTCGCAGCCATTTAAAAATCAGATATTCGTTCAAATGCCCGGAAAAGCACTACACTGCAGTTTCAGCCCGCTGGGGATCAGCAGTAGGGCTCATCCATCGGATATATTAGGATTCCTACCCATGACCACCGACGGCTTGCAAGGCCAGTCAGCAGCTTATGCCACTGGGCCACGGTGCACACATTCGGACCGTCATATCTTGCAAGCTAACTGCAATGATTTGGTTTCAAATTTATCAAGACAAGCACTAAATTGACCGGAGGCGATCCGAAGACCAGGCCACGAAACGCGGTCCACTAAAGCTGCATGTGGGCTGAAAGTCGCGCGTGTGCACCCAATCATTCGAATGGGACATCAGACAAACGCCAAGGAAGAAAAAGGCACGGTTACAACATAGAGCTCTGAACCGTGTAAACGTGTTCTCAACGTCGATGATCACAAGGAGCAGGTCAGCAGATCACCAGAGAAGACTTTGTTACTTGGGTCCTGCTAATTGTTCAGTAAGAGAGGTACATACAGTGCTCTAGTATAAAGACGTTGTGACATAATGCTAAGTCTGTCGGAATTGAAAATCCAAGTCACAATGATCTTTTGTGTTTCTATACTAAACGCATCAAACTGAACAGGGACGAAAAGAAATCCACAACAGCAACTCATACTCTCTGGTTCAGTATGAAATTGCACTTCGTTATTACTGGTATACAGCACTTAGCAGCTCATAATTAGGCCAAATAATAGTTAAATTTGTGAAAATGTGACCACAAAATGCATCGCAGTTGGAGTAAGCATACTGCGTCATGTAAACTAGTTCTCCTCAATTTGATCATCACCAAGATTTGAAGAGGTCAGTGTTGACAGAACGACGCCAGTAGCCAGCACCACTACTATTGCTGCAATAAAACATTTGATTTGAATTCTTCCACTCGAATCATTAGTTCAAAGAATTTTAGGCTGAGCTTTGCTCAATCGCCCTACTGATGCCAAAGACAGATACAAAACCGGTAAGAGTGAAAGTTGGGTTGCATATTGTACCAAGAGAGCATGACAATTTAAAACAGCGTCCCGCTTACCGAATGCGGATTCCGGGACAAAGAATTCCCCACCGTTTTCTCGCCGTAAATCGTTGGGTAACTCAAACAATGTCCGTACGACGTAGAAGTTTATTAAGCAGATAAAGCAAGTGAGCTTACTCTACTGTGTCCCAGCGTCCCTGAATAAATGTCAATGTCAATTAGAAGCAGGCGGTATGAGGACTACAACCAATGTAACACTGCTGAGCTACTCGGTGCTACGGCTGAACCAGTAAATGTATCTCCCGTCAGGAGACCCAGCGACCTTAAGCACTAACGGAATCCATGACATCTGCTCATTAGATTCCATCCCATCACCGAAGTGGAAACTGTCCTGACGTAAACAGATCTCAGAAATTGCTACTGCTCAACCATTCTCATTCTCAACTCATTCTCATTCCCATTGGCAAATAAAAATGGTTCAGTTCTTAGACATTGCGAAATAAAAAATCTATGTTGTCCAAAGTTATATGTGTTGTAGAGTGCTTAAAGGAAAGAAATAATAAAGCAAGCTAAATTTTCAATTGGAAAAGGCATATAATTATTTGGAATACAACATGGCGTCGTTCCTTTTATAGAAATTTCTTCCGGTTCCTACGGTTTTCCTGCAATGGTTAGCAGCAAACTTTTAATACGCAGATCATTTGATTAGTAATATTATTATTGAAAATTATGCCTATCAAACTCTTGAATAGTTAACATTTACATCGGTCCGAATTCGTGCAGCAAGCCACCCTTTCAAATTTATGTCTTTATCTGAGGTAGAAAAAGAGGTAGTGAGGTTCTTTTAATAATGATTTCTCTATACCAGCTTCTAATAACCGTGAAGCGCATATTTAAAGGCACTTTGTTAAAATAAAACTGCATACAAATAACTGTTTTCCTTTTTCAGCTTTTGATGCGAAAGAGTGGTGCATAATGAAGACATTTAAATACTTATCAATTAGCAATTGTAGCTTCTTAAATAGCCACAAACCACGTCAAACATGATGAAATAAAAGAGGCATCTATGACAACAGCGCACCATGATATGATATTGAAAGCAACTACATTGCTAGTTAACTGTATTAGGATTCTCTTTTAGGGTCGACCCTATATACCACTCGTAAGAACACTAGCAATAATTTAGAGACCACGATTCCTCATGATTGTCGTATTAACGTTCGCTAAATATCGCTAAATATCAAGCTTAATGTAGTGTTTATTCAAAATTATCACCGATTATCAACTGAACATATTAAACATATAATCTGTATGACTTCCCTTGTTGCTCACATTTTTCTGTAAGCCAGACGGAAGCGTTTATCCTTGGAATCATTTGACGATGTGTTAGAAACAAAGGATAGATTTTTGGCAGACTATTTACACAAGATGAAATGTAGGTACGGTAATACGCTTCACAATCCAGATCTTAATCAAAACGGTGGAAGGAAGTTGATCCACAGCCTCCAAACTAGTCATGTCTCCAATCCTTACACGACCAGGTCTTTATCACAGACGTGTGGGAGCAGTGAGAGTGATAATTTTGGATTCCCTCTGATAGTGCCAAAATCACCAGAGTGAACTACGCCTCACTAGGACACCAACTAAGTATGGCTATCAAGACAATCTGACGTGACTTGTTAATCAGAGTTTTCCTGCTCTATCATGATAACACACCTATTCATACAGTAAACATCGTCCGGACAGAAGCGCCGTCCTGTGGCTATGATTTTCTACCACATATAACATACTGATCAGACTTGGCACGATCTGAACTTTATCTCTTTCATGGACGGAACTAGCATAGCTTCGACAAACTCGCGCAGATTTCGCCGGGTTAACCTGAGACACCCAGTCACAAGGCGGCGAAGGCTGTGCTAGTAATCACTAACCCATCATTAGGATATAGAAGTCAAGCGACAAGGAACCAACTCATATTCACTCAAGTCACATGCATCAGTTGTGTACGCCGCAGTGAACCCACAGAACACTCCTCATGGCAATACCATCTGTATCATGTCATGACACAGTGAACCACCTGAGCTCCGCATTTGCTGTGGCAGTTGCTGTGACAGTTCCCACACAAACTCATAGTGACACTAACTGCGATTTCCTCAAGATATTATAGTGTACCTTTTAAATTTTACTACACAACCTTACTGTCAGCTAATAACATCACCAGCTATATCGACTATTCTTTCAAACACCTCATACACTTCAACATCGACCAACATTCTTTTTGAAACGCTGGCTGACTTTTGACCACCTCGTGTACAACATCTGGGAGCCCCAAAATACATTTACGGGAATACACGTTTTCAATCCCTCTTGGCACCCAAGAATGACGGGTTATTAAGCCAGGAACTCCGCAACCTTAAAGCGTTACCCCAATACGCGATCGACCAAAATACGATAAGTGGTGACCCCGACGATAATACCATCATTTGGCGATAACTTACGTGCTTTGACAACATACATCTTTATCTATACTTTTAGTGTTCTAATGAGCTAAAATAATGCAGGTGTCAGTAAAAAAACGTACTAACGGCCATGTTTCTTTTGCTTTCGGGTCTCAGGGTTGCGCGTATTCCTCTCCAGCCTTAGTTCGGGTGTACATCTGGCGGCTACGTTTCGGTATCCCTCAACGATAAGAATTCCATTGGCTACCCGCACGCGTGTGATCCTAGTTGTGACGAACGTTCATCCGTTACTGACCAAGAGTCCAATGATAATAGGACAAGCTATAACACTTTCAAGACATTAACGCATTTTAAAGAAGAATACACTTGGCTTACTATGAGACTCTGATTGCTAAGGTCAGGTTATAGCTTTTGCATTATTCTTGGGACTTCTACAAACGTGGTCTATTCAACTCCATAACAAGGTGACAGACATGCATAAATCTAGGTCTCATCTAGGTACAATGAACGAATGTATTTTTCACGAATAATTAAGGAAACGCTTAACAGTAGGTAAATATTGATGGCAAAGTTGATTTCTCAAAAGTACCGGCCGCAGTAGCCTGAACCCAAATTTCAGGTGCATATGGAGTTTGGTTACTTTGTCCCTCGCCTCAGTAACTTGAGTTAACGCATCTATTGCAAATGGTTTAATGCATCATCAGATGGAGTATTGTTTTTCACGAATGGAGAAACGGTTCCAGTGACACTCCAAACGGCTATGGTGGGTGTGTGTGGCCAAATTCATATCTTGTCCTCTCATTCATGTACTGTGGCTAAGTCACAGTGGGGACCGGCAAAACCAGTTAGGATCATTGATAATGATGATAATAATGATAATGATAATAATAAAATAATAATAATAATGTGTATTGCTCGCGGTAGTGAGAAACGGGGTCTAGATAGCGACGGATCGTATTTACATGTGCAGCTGGCTCATGCATACAGGGCTGTCATTGGTTAGTGTCTACTCGGGGACGCAATAGGTCAGCTTTGGGAAGCTTTCCATTGTTGGGCTTTCATCGCCGTTGCTGATCGCGTGCATCCGTCAGTCGTGATCAGTGCTGGAATTACGCGTTGCACGTTACGAAGGCCATTAACTTGCCTGTATAAGTGTTTGCGGTTCGTACAGAATCTCTTCAATAACTGCTGCTGATGCGTCAGCTTATCCTCGCGGATCCAGCTAATAAAGAAGTTACGCTGTGCTACAAAGGTAGTCTAGATTTCGGAATTCGAGGAGTCCTTGTGAGCTATCCATACTAAATCTCTTTAAGTACATGCATTTGCGTGTTCTGCTCTTCAGAAATGACTTGCTTCTCCTTTGACGATGGAAGGATTTCTGCTCAGACACTGCGTAACCAGTGTGGTGAATGCTCGTGTGAAAATATTCCAGAGGATTTCGGGGGTGGCATTTAGTTAACAAGATCAATGATAACTCCTTAACAAGAGCGGATAACACGTTGTAGTGCGTGACCGCATATACTTTATCGTTCTATTCCTCAGCATATTCCGCGTAAAGTACATAGTTAAACGGAAGAATTTTGTGGTCACTGCGACCCAGTGGCGTGCTTGTATTTACTCCGTCTACCACGAGTTCTTCGTTGGTGAGCAACTATCGAGTATCGACGGCTGTTTTGCAATTCGTAATCAAGTGGAAGAAGTCACTTGGTTATACAGTGGGTAGCTGGAAAGCACCTCTTGTAAACAGGCTCTGAACTGCTTGCTATCTGTCGCCGCTATTTCCAGATCGTGTTCATTAAAGTCGCCTGCGATGAGAATGTGACTGTATGTCTTACTCAAAGCATCCTTACGAACGTGGTTTAGTTTGGAGTCCATTTCACACCTAGTCCGTCAGGTGTCGCTAATACCATGTTGTCTACCAATCTGCAGGATTTTGGAGGTAGATATTTTACCGAGGTTGCATGTTTCAATGAAGTGCTGATAACTAGTGGTCGCGTGCATGCTATGTTTTGCCTAATATCGGTAGGCAACCTGAAGCGACGCTTCAAGCAGCTATCCAATTGGACGTCTCTCAATCAATCGGAGTGTAGCATGACCGCATCACGTCCTGCAACCTTTGTAGTTTGGAGTTCAAGGAATTCAGGTCAGTTGTTAAGCGATAATTTGGTCCAGATAGAGTGCTTCGCGGATGTAGCAACATTGTTCCCGGTCAAGATTTTGCCCTTCATGCTCAAGAGAGCCCAGTAGTTCAGGAACACCATGAACAAATACAGTTTGTTTTGCTTTCGTTCGTAGCTAGGTCTCCAAGTTTTTTCTTCTTCCTTACTTTCCAAGGAATATCGGGTATCATGCGTACCCCGCTCGATGAGTTGCGAAGATGAAGGGCTGAGAGTAGAACTAGCTCTGTCTCCTCAGTTGATTTCATGGTTAATCGAAGTACTAGGGGTTCACAAAAATAACAAATTCCTTTGTATGATTCGAAGTCGATGAAAGCGCACATATATTTTCAATAATTTCTCTTCAACCTTGTACGTGGGAAAAAACCAAATGTTTGACACAACGTGAAGGTTGGTAAGACCAAATTCAGTTTAGTCACTGATCACACACAATCACTATCTGTTAGGTCACAAATGCGTCGTACACTCTATTCCGTGAGCTGGATGTCGCAGTTCGGGTGGGCCAAGGCAGTTTTAAATTCGGAACCAGCCGTTTCTGAACTCCTGAACATACAATTGAATCGCGGTTTCCTCTGCGGATTCAAGCAAACGCTTACCAACGCACTTTGATCGATTGTCTGTTACCCAATAGATTACTTTAATGACTCAGCCAAGTTGGTGACGTGGCAAGTATCAGCGAGATGCGTGGCTACAGGGGCCTTCTTCCTTCGTCCCACGTTGACTTTCAGGAAAATTTCAGGATAACCATTCTCTCTCAGCGTCGAAGGTATGCGCTTCAGTTCTGTGGGAAACGTTTCGTTGGGGCACTTTCTGCTCAACTCCTTAGACAGAGCATCAGGTTCCGTTTTAATTTTAGTGTGAAGAAACTGTGGAATTTCAGGTATCGTCCATTCCACCTGTGTTTCCTATACACGTGTTGTTGTAACATGTCACTCTCGAGTCCCTTCATTGCCACGTCACCGAAGTGAAAGTAGCATTTATCTCTACTTCTGAGGTGAACTTTTGTGATTCATACGCCTGCTTGAATACATTGGTAAGATCTTCGGTGGTTCGAGAGGATTGGAGGAGTACATAGATATCTTAGAATTAACGGCGCTAAAGGCTGAGGTTAGTGATGACAGAGTTCAACTTGCCCTGTTCAAGCATACCCATGATTACCTCAGCGAGAAACGGTCAAGTAGAGAGCCCATAGCAAATCCATCGTGCTGTCGATACAATTCACCGTATTACAGCAACTGGCTATTGAAAACAGCCGAAGCAACAGTTCTTTTAGAGCCACTGTATGTATGCAAATAGCTTCCTGGTTTTCTTTGCTTAATGGCAGATGTAATTTATAGTATATAATAACGGCACATTTGTAAAACGTGAACTTACGTCGGGAGAGCACATGGTCAGATCCGTGACATTTAGATCACGCAAGGCATCCACGACATCAAAACTGTCCGTAAGACTGTGCAAGGTAACACGTTTTCGAATAGGTTTCAGACGCTCTACAAACCACTACGCCGTAGTGATGTACGGTGAGTTCTTCATATTTACGACTGGTCGTAGGGGGTGTCAGGTTTATGCGTTTTAGCATAACCATACCGTATAGGAATTGTGGTGACTTTGGGGCGTAGATTCTCACCTAGATTCTCACTGATGTAGCCACCGTCCCTCAGCTTTTTAAGAAAGTTGCAGATTTGAGTTTCGATCCGCTTTGTCTTTTCCTTCTCATTAAACAGCTTCGAAACCTTGGTGTCATCTGCCAATATTCCGTGCATATCCCAGATGTAATCCTCGTTGTTCATAACAACTATACCAGCGCCTTTATTCGGCCTAGTAAGCAAAACGTATCTATTGTTAAATATATGGCCTGAATGTGCTTTTGATTCACTGGCGTATGATGCTTTATCCGAGCTCGGCCATACGCTATCATGCGTGCACTAGAATCGACTTAAACTCTTCTAACTGAGTCAGATGACGGAACCAATTGTGAGGTTTGCGCCTACAGATTTTCGAATAGACCCTGGATTGCCAGTCTATTGTCCCTTCGAGTGGGGAGACACAACATAGGGCATAATGACAGGACGTCCATTGTGGTACAATCAAGCATCAGGGAGGATAAATTGCAAACGTCCTCTTCAGGTTCAGCTGGGAAACACTGTCTGTTTCCCTTATTTTAGTGCCTCGAGAGCGAACAACGTAGGTTTGCTATTTACTTTGCGGCGATTTTCTTTGACTGTGTTCTCTAACTCTACACGATATTTTCGATAGTCTGGTTAGCACGGTAGTTAAGTGATTTAGTTCACGCTTGAGCTCATCCCTTTAAACACAAATGGTTTTAATCTGCCTGAGAGCTAAACGCTTCAGGCATACTTTGACCAGCCCGATTTGCGAGAGAGGAAGCGATTTCCAATAACGCACTGGATAGATGCAGTCCTCCATACCATTTTATGTGAAACTAAGATATATATCCGCTTTCCATATCCTGGTCTGGAAACTCACCTACTAGTTGCGCAATTTCAACACGAAGCGGTCTAAGCCATGTTTTACAGTATTAAAATCCTATCGTAAGACTAAAAGTCAATGCAAGCGAACATGTTTTCAATAAATCCTATTCAGGCTTGCATAATTATATGTGGAAAAGAAACAAAATATTTGACCCAACGTAAAGGTTGTTAAGACAAAACTCAGTTCGGTCACTGATCAAGCACAATCACTATCCGTTAGATCACAAATGCGGCGTAGTGCATTGAGGTTTATTGACGCGCTACACGTCGTAGCTTAGTTGGATTAACCCGAATATAAATCCATCGCAGATAGAATGCTAATGGTTGCGATCATCTAGCAACTTGCCCTTCGTTGTGATAGAACGGGATTCAGGAAGGTTAGTGCACACGACCGGTAAAGCACTGTGGTTCTGTTTAGCGAAGGTTGCTTTCAGCATTATGGCTGTTAACTTAGAATGATTGGCTGGCAATAAATAATGCTGTGAAAACAGCGTTGCATCGCTAGTGCTTGGTCCAGTGAATGGTCGTACGGGTGTTTCTTTAGGCCTTTTATCGAGGCGATCTATACGTTAGATACCCGGATCTGTACTGTCGGTGTCGGTGTGGTGACCAACGCTTGAGATCTGGCGTCTAGGGATGAGTTTACAGCGATGACGCTGGATGCGACTTGCAAACATAAAGGGTTAGTATATCTCGGAGTAGGTAGCACAAATGACGACAGGCGGTTGGCAAGCCTGACTTTAGCCTTCGACATAGAGGCAGGGGTCTGAGGGCTTTGTTGTAGAGCAAGCTCGGTGTTGCTGGATTCTAATGGCAAAGCCTTGGAGCTTGCCATCTGCTGGACATTTTCATTCAGTTTTTCACCTTTTTCTCGAACAATATTATGTATTCGATATTGGGATTGCTCTGCATGTTTGGCAAAACTAGGAGGAATCAGTCAGGTTGATTTGTCTCTTGCATTGTATTTGATATAGACCAGCCTAGAGGTGGTAAAATGGAAGGCCGCGAAATTCACAAATAATGTCTCGCTTACCTGCGCGTATACACTGCTGCGTCCCACATTTGCGCTTAGGTTGAGTCGATTCCATTGGGGGCTGTTGTTGAAAACCTACGTTGCCCTTGTCTGGTCATGTGACACGGAGGGCGAGTGACGCCCGCGTTCTTTGTCGCAGTCGCACTCTCGACGTCGGCTGCCGTAGGCTAGTGCTCACGAGGAGGACACACGTGCACGGAGTTAGGTTAGCTTATTAATCCACACTGGTTCCTGTTGGGGCGAGCCGTTGGAAGTGGCCTGTATTGGGCGGCTGATAGCGGAAATTATCGGTAAGTGACGATTGCATTAGAAACCACAGATTGAGTCGTGGCTCTGTTAGAAATGATCTTATGTATGTTTTTCTGAAACCACCAGATAGCGCGGAGAATCTTTGATCGGTCAAATATGGTAGCAGTGACAAATGTTAAAAACAACGGAGTGGCGCTTCTGAATAGAATTACGAAGCGCACTAAAACAAAGTGTGTGGCACAAACCATTTTTCGTAGAAAACACTTTCGTAAAATTATGCTTACTGAACACGGGGAGTTATACCAATTCGAATGAGTGCATGTTGACTGCGTTAGGTAAATAGGAAGACGTAAAACTCTGTGACAGAAGAGAGCAAGTTTACTCTGTGACCAGTCAGACAGAACCCACTAAACGGAATATGCCGGCGAGCATCGATAACTTCCAGTGACTGCAAAGAGACCCGATGACCATGTTGGAGAGTAGACCTTTCACATGAGGATATCCCTGCTGCTAGTTAGGTCTGGTGAACGGGCAACCAGAGAGCTTCAATTGTATCCAGTGAGTGCTTACTCAACTCGCAAGTCAGCGTATTTTGATAGGCACTCAGAACAGCTAGATTCATCGGTTGTCTGGTCTCAATGCGTTCGCAGTGTCCTCTTGGGCGTCCGCCTTAAAGCAACCGCAGCTAAGCACACACAAGTGCATTGTCATTGCCCACACATGTGCTCTAACTCGAGCCATAGTTCTGGAAGTAGCCTCTCCAACGGTAACTGATACTTATGTGATCGATTTTTGTCCAAAGCTGGTTCGATGCTGTTGGGCGCCAAGTCACCGTCCGGCGGGTGCTGTGTCGGAAATTAGTTCTCACATGAAATAAGCGGCCTTTTTTACGCAAATGATTTAACCGTTCACCGTTATCCTTACGGGAGCCTACACCGGCGTTCCAATCGCCGTGTGCTCCAGGATGTGTGCGCGTTCCTTCGCGCAGCATAAATGTATCTAGCGTCCTAGATGCGGGCGCTTCAGAACATGGCTACTCAGACCCTCACACTCCGTCACGCTCTAGACCCGCGCATCTCTTCAGAGATAGACCCGCCACCTCACCACCCCCTGACAATGCCTCTGTCGCCAACGCATGTCCACGCGAAACCGATCATATGACGCAGCCACATGCTTATACATAGAGATTCACTCACCACACGCGGTCACAACAACGTCGAGAGATGCATTACTCTGCACCGATACCATACTGCTACACGAGCCGTTTGCGCTCACGATATACGCGGCCTCGATTCAGCACTGGACAGGTTGGTGAGTGACCAGATCTCACATCCCCCGCGCTCGAGAATCTTACACACTGTTTTGTCGCTGCATGACTGTTCCCCGACAAATGTATGTCAACACTATAGTAGATCTGACCAAACTTGATTTCATCACACCGATCACGAGAGACGACCAGATACCGTGCACTATATGCACACTACGAGTATCTCGACCATGACAAACACATTCAAGACAGACACAAACACAATTGGTGAGCAAGACCGAGGCACATTCAGGAAGTCACGCCCAGGCTACTCTACAGGCTACACTCACTCAATCACCTGTATGGAGACTGCCTCGAAGAGCTGCATCGTGCGAGTCACGAAAAGGTGTAATCGACTGTAGATGGACATTCTGACTGGCTGATCGTACTTGCTATACACTTGTGATTCTGACTAAGTGAGTGCAAGAGATACAGATAAAATGTGACTGTCTGAGGATATGTACGACGGCATCAGATATCGCGATGGCGAGAGTGATTCTCTACCGGATCTAGCATAGTTACACGACGGCCTCAGACTCGAATACTGCACCGCGCATATAGGTGAACGTACCCTGTAACAATTCAACTCTAGTAGGGGTATCGCGCGAAGCACATCGCCAAATGCGAGTCACGTCTGCATGAAGCCCTTAATGATTGATCACCATGCAGGAATCATCGTGCGCTATCCCTTACACCGAAAGGATATTGATAGCTACAAAGTTATCATTTCACACACAGCATTCATAGTCATATCTCGAGAACTATATCAGGTCAAACTGCCAGTCTCAACATCTCATGTGAATGTTTATTGGAGAGGCCAAAGACACATCGTGGACACATATGCAACAAAAGCATATATCGATAATTAGACTGCAGCAGAACTGGTTGCGAGTGGAGCGAGAGATTGTGAGTAATAGTTCTCTCTAATATCGAATGGTGAGGTAAACCATACACCTAACTACGTTTTAACATGAAGAGCCTAAAACGCAAATGGTGCCTCCAACACATGATCAGGAAACGTTCCAAATATTTATAAACACTCGTACAGTAAGAGTGTAAAAGTCCAAAGATGGAATAATCATTACAAGCGAACGGCCTTCGGAGCATACCATCTAAATCGCTCGAAGCACAGTGTGGCGGGGAACTCGGCCTTCACATCCAGA
>CALYDF020006595.1:0-13202 GCA_944474145.2 Dicrocoelium dendriticum
GGGGGGGGGGGGGGGGGGGGGGGGGGGGGGGGGGGGGGGGGGGGGGGGGGGGGGGGGGGGGGGGGGGGGGGGGGGGGGGGGGGGGGGGGGGGGGGGGGGGGGGGGGGGGGGGGGGGGGGGGGGGGGGGGGGGGGGGGGGGGGGGGGGGGGGGGGGGGGGGGGGGGGGGGGGGGGGGGGGGGGGGGGGGGGGGGGGGGGGGGGGGGGGGGGGGGGGGGGGGGGGGGGGGGGGGGGGGGGGGGGGGGGGGGGGGGGGGGGGGGGGGGGGGGGGGGGGGGGGGGGGGGGGGGGGGGGGGGGGGGGGGGGGGGGGGGGGGGGGGGGGGGGGGGGGGGGGGGGGGGGGGGGGGGGGGGGGGGGGGGGGGGGGGGGGGGGGGGGGGGGGGGGGGGGGGGGGGGGGGGGGGGGGGGGGGGGGGGGGGGGGGGGGGGGGGGGGGGGGGGGGGGGGGGGGGGGGGGGGGGGGGGGGGGGGGGGGGGGGGGGGGGGGGGGGGGGGGGGGGGGGGGGGGGGGGGGGGGGGGGGGGGGGGGGGGGGGGGGGGGGGGGGGGGGGGGGGGGGGGGGGGGGGGGGGGGGGGGGGGGGGGGGGGGGGGGGGGGGGGGGGGGGGGGGGGGGGGGGGGGGGGGGGTGGGGGGGGGGGGGGGGGGGGGGGGGGGGGGGGGGGGGGGGGGGGGGGGGGGGGGGGGGGGGGGGGGGGGGGGGGGGGGGGGGGGGGGGGGGGGGGGGGGGGGGGGGGGGGGGGGGGGGGGGGGGGGGGGGGGGGGGGGGGGGGGGGGGGGGGGGGGGGGGGGGGGGGGGGGGGGGGGGGGGGGGGGGGGGGGGGGGGGGGGGGGGGGGGGGGGGGGGGGGGGGGGGGGGGGGGGGGGGGGGGGGGGGGGGGGGGGGGGGGGGGGGGGGGGGGGGGGGGGGGGGGGGGGGGGGGGGGGGGGGGGGGGGGGGGGGGGGGGGGGGGGGGGGGGGGGGGGGGGGGGGGGGGGGGGGGGGGGGGGGGGGGGGGGGGGGGGGGGGGGGGGGGGGGGGGGGGGGGGGGGGGGGGGGGGGGGGGGGGGGGGGGGGGGGGGGGGGGGGGGGGGGGGGGGGGGGGGGGGGGGGGGGGGGGGGGGGGGGGGGGGGGGGGGGGGGGGGGGGGGGGGGGGGGGGGGGGGGGGGGGGGGGGGGGGGGGGGGGGGGGGGGGGGGGGGGGGGGGGGGGGGGGGGGGGGGGGGGGGGGGGGGGGGGGGGGGGGGGGGGGGGGGGGGGGGGGGGGGGGGGGGGGGGGGGGGGGGGGGGGGGGGGGGGGGGGGGGGGGGGGGGGGGGGGGGGGGGGGGGGGGGGGGGGGGGGGGGGGGGGGGGGGGGGGGGGGGGGGGGGGGGGGGGGGGGGGGGGGGGGGGGGGGGGGGGGGGGGGGGGGGGGGGGGGGGGGGGGGGGGGGGGGGGGGGGGGGTGGGGGGGGGGGGGGGGGGGGGGGGGGGGGGGGGGGGGGGGGGGGGGGGGGGGGGGGGGGGGGGGGGGGGGGGGGGGGGGGGGGGGGGGGGGGGGGCGGGGGGGGGGGGGGGGGGGGGGGGGGGGGGGGGGGGGGGGGGGGGGGGGGGGGGGGGGGGGGGGGGGGGGGGGGGGGGGGGGGGGGGGGGGGGGGGGGGGGGGGGGGGGGGGGGGGGGGGGGGGGGGGGGGGGGGGGGGGGGGGGGGGGGGGGGGGGGGGGGGGGGGGGGGGGGGGGGGGGGGGGGGGGGGGGGGGGGGGGGGGGGGGGGGGGGGGGGGGGGGGGGGGGGGGGGGGGGGGGGGGGGGGGGGGGGGGGGGGGGGGGGGGGGGGGGGGGGGGGGGGGGGGGGGGGGGGGGGGGGGGGGGGGGGGGGGGGGGGGGGGGGGGGGGGGGGGGGGGGGGGGGGGGGGGGGGGGGGGGGGGGGGGGGGGGGGGGGGGGGGGGGGGGGGGGGGGGGGGGGGGGGGGGGGGGGGGGGGGGGGGGGGGGGGTGGGGGGGGGGGGGGGGGGGGGGGGGGGGGGGGGGGGGGGGGGGGGGGGGGGGGGGGGGGGGGGGGGGGGGGGGGGGGGGGGGGGGGGGGGGGGGGGGGGGGGGGGGGGGGGGGGGGGGGGGGGGGGGGGGGGGGGGGGGGGGGGGGGGGGGGGGGGGGGGGGGGGGGGGGGGGGGGGGGGGGGGGGGGGGGGGGTGGGGGGGGGGGGGGGGGGGGGGGGGGGGGGGGGGGGGGGGGGGGGGGGGGGGGGGGGGGGGGGGGGGGGGGGGGGGGGGGGGGGGGGGGGGGGGGGGGGGGGGGGGGGGGGGGGGGGGGGGGGGGGGGGGGGGGGGGGGGGGGGGGGGGGGGGGGGGGGGGGGGGGGGGGGGGGGGGGGGGGGGGGGGGGGGGGGGGGGGGGGGGGGGGGGGGGGGGGGGGGGGGGGGGGGGGGGGGGGGGGGGGGGGGGGGGGGGGGGGGGGGGGGGGGGGGGGGGGGGGGGGGGGGGGGGGGGGGGGGGGGGGGGGGGGGGGGGGGGGGGGGGGGGGGGGGGGGGGGGGGGGGGGGGGGGGGGGGGGGGGGGGGGGGGGGGGGGGGGGGGGGGGGGGGGGGTGGGGGGGGGGGGGGGGGGGGGGGGGGGGGGGGGGGGGGGGGGGGGGGGGGGGGGGGGGGGGGGGGGGGGGGGGGGGGGGGGGGGGGGGGGGGGGGGGGGGGGGGGGGGGGGGGGGGGGGGGGGGGGGGGGGGGGGGGGGGGGGGGGGGGGGGGGGGGGGGGGGGGGGGGGGGGGGGGGGGGGGGGGGGGGGGGGGGGGGGGGGGGGGGGGGGGGGGGGTGGGGGGGGGGGGGGGGGGGGGGGGGGGGGGGGGGGGGGGGGGGGGGGGGGGGGGGGGGGGGGGGGGGGGGGGGGGGGGGGGGGGGGGGGGGGGGGGGGGGGGGGGGGGGGGGGGGGGGGGGGGGGGGGGGGGGGGGGGGGGGGGGGGGGGGGGGGGGGGGGGGGGGGGGGGGGGGGGGGGGGGGGGGGGGGGGGGGGGGGGGGGGGGGGGGGGGGGGGGGGGGGGGGGGGGGGGGGGGGGGGGGGGGGGGGGGGGGGGGGGGGGGGGGGGGGGGGGGGGGGGGGGGGGGGGGGGGGGGGGGGGGGGGGGGGGGGGGGGGGGGGGGGGGGGGGGGGGGGGGGGGGGGGGGGGGGGGGGGGGGGGGGGGGGGGGGGGGGGGGGGGGGGGGGGGGGGGGGGGGGGGGGGGGGGGGGGGGGGGGGGGGGGGGGGGGGGGGGGGGGGGGGGGGGGGGGGGGGGGGGGGGGGGGGGGGGGGGGGGGGGGGGGGGGGGGGGGGGGGGGGGGGGGGGGGGGGGGGGGGGGGGGGGGGGGGGGGGGGGGGGGGGGGGGGGGGGGGGGGGGGGGGGGGGGGGGGGGGGGGGGGGGGGGGGGGGGGGGGGGGGGGGGGGGGGGGGGGGGGGGGGGGGGGGGGGGGGGGGGGGGGGGGGGGGGGGGGGGGGGGGGGGGGGGGGGGGGGGGGGGGGGGGGGGGGGGGGGGGGGGGGGGGGGGGGGGGGGGGGGGGGGGGGGGGGGGGGGGGGGGGGGGGGGGGGGGGGGGGGGGGGGGGGGGGGGGGGGGGGGGGGGGGGTGGGGGGGGGGGGGGGGGGGGGGGGGGGGGGGGGGGGGGGGGGGGGGGGGGGGGGGGGGGGGGGGGGGGGGGGGGGGGGGGGGGGGGGGGGGGGGGGGGGGGGGGGGGGGGGGGGGGGGGGGGGGGGGGGGGGGGGGGGGGGGGGGGGGGGGGGGGGGGGGGGGGGGGGGGGGGGGGGGGGGGGGGGGGGGGGGGGGGGGGGGGGGGGGGGGGGGGGGGGGGGGGGGGGGGGGGGGGGGGGGGGGGGGGGGGGGGGGGGGGGGGGGGGGGGGGGGGGGGGGGGGGGGGGGGGGGGGGGGGGGGGGGGGGGGGGGGGGGGGGGGGGGTGGGGGGGGGGGGGGGGGGGGGGGGGGGGGGGGGGGGGGGGGGGGGGGGGGGGGGGGGGGGGGGGGGGGGGGGGGGGGGGGGGGGGGGGGGGGGGGGGGGGGGGGGGGGGGGGGGGGGGGGGGGGGGGGGGGGGGGGGGGGGGGGGGGGGGGGGGGGGGGGGGGGGGGGGGGGGGGGGGGGGGGGGGGGGGGGGGGGGGGGGGGGGGGGGGGGGGGGGGGGGGGGGGGGGGGGGGGGGGGGGGGGGGGGGGGGGGGGGGGGGGGGGGGGGGGGGGGGGGGGGGGGGGGGGGGGGGGGGGGGGGGGGGGGGGGGGGGGGGGGGGGGGGGGGGGGGGGGGGGGGGGGGGGGGGGGGGGGGGGGGGGGGGGGGGGGGGGGGGGGGGGGGGGGGGGGGGGGGGGGGGGGGGGGGGGGGGGGGGGGGGGTGGGGGGAAGGCAAGTGCTATACGGTGATGTGAACGATTACGGCACAGAATCTGTACGTATGAAATGGAAGATAGTATTTTACTTGAAACGCTTCGTGCGGGTTATTTAAAAGGCAGTTGAATAAATTGGTAATGTGTTTGGTGTGATATATAAGTGTTTTAAAAGTTTCACACGGCTACAGCTAGGGAAGTGCTGATTGAAACGCCATATTTCACGCGTTTGTTTACAGCATGGGTGAAAGTAAATGTAGTTTGCAACCGTACGAAGGTATATTTCACGGCTTTTCAACAAATTCTTTCTTTCGTAATTTGTAACGTATGGGATAATTAATTTGGGAAGAATTGTATAGTGGATGGATACGCAATACATGAAAATACGGTAATTTCCGTAATACATTGTGAAGGGAAATGGCAAGCCCTAGCGATATAATTCATCCATGCAATCGTTGAACGCTATTTCTATCTAGTTGATTTCGATGTAATTGTTGTTTTTAATGTTATATATGTAAGCTATGGTATATTGAATACACGTATATATATATATGATGCTGATATACATCGATTGCTTTCATATATGTGGATAATATAGGTATGTCATTTAGTTTATCAGTCATATTTGGGTATCTTGTAAACACTGCTTATATTTTTCATTGCCTTGTAATATGTTGTTTGGCATATTTTTCGGATGAAAATGTTTAATGAAACATAATTACCATGTAATTATTAAAATCCTGATCCCGTGAACGGTTTTAATGCCCCACAACTGGTATTAGTCCGTGTGCTTCGTTCGTCGGCGGGCTTAGTATATCACGTGAGAGAGTCGCTGCAGGAGGTAAACGGGTTAACTGTGGTGTGTTATTTCACTTGTCTGTAACGGTTTACCTCTCTCCATAGTTGCTTGCGTAGGGTTTTATCTAGGTGAAATCATTCTCAGGCGAGGCTTGTGTTAAACTGGTTTACTTCATGTATAGACGGTTATAACACATTGAGCACTGGAATACTGTGGCTAATCCGGGTGCTGATGACGTTAATTTATGGTATGTTCTTAATGTTTCTGGAGTTTCCGAGGCATACAGTATGTGCTGGACAGACTCTGGGACTTGTGTACTTTGTGGCATAAGCCCATAAATCAGGTGGATATTTCCATTTCTGGTATGGCAGCAAATTTTTCACGTTTCAATTGCATACTGTGGTTGGTTAAACTCCCCCTTGTCTTAAACCACGTAGACCTACGCGTCGTGCATTCATGGTCTTTGCATTGTGGTGACAGCTGGAAGAAGGCCGCAAGTAGAGGTTCTTCGCTTTATCCGCACCCATCTGGATTGGTGCGTGCAGGCTTGCACGCCCTGTCTTGTTCGGGACAAAATGGAGCTCCAGAGGGTTTTGAGAGTAGGTACGCAATTGGTCGACGTGTTACGTGGGGCATTCGTACCCCGTGGGTCTACCTAGCTTGTGTGTGTATTCAGTGCACTGACGACGGGTTCGAGGAGACGTAATGGTAACTTGCAGCATTTTGGTAGATAAGGTTGGACCGGACTTTACATGGCTATTTAGCCGGGCTAGGTTGCCTTGTCTTCCCGGTTATCCCTTCCCTTGATCTTCTTTTCTCCTGACCATAACCATCCTCAAACTGTTAGTTTTTATTCGGTCATTCTCTTCACTCTTCGCTGTTATCCTCCATTTTATTGACGTGCATTCCCCGTTGATGTAACATTTACCCCATACGGCGTGACTACTTAACGTAACTTACACTGCCGGGAATGCTAGTGCAGGGAAAGTTGGCGGTAACGGGTTGATCATGATGTTTCAGGAGTTTCCTTTAAGATCTACCAAGACCTACCACTTTCTCATATCCTACCTCAACGATGTGCATAAGAAGGAGCACTCACGGGAGATTGCAATCGTTCCAGTGCAAGTGATTCTAAATCTGAACACCCCTAGGCCTCCCTGGGCAAAGTGTTAATGCGCACGTTTCGTGCCCTATAAGTGCGTGCACTGGAATATAAGTGCGCATTACAGAAGGAAAATGATATCAATGCTCCTGAAGAGGTAGAGAATAGGAGGTGGAGGTACGAAGATCTGAGTTACTCAGGGAACGGGAACAATTTTGTGCTGCCACGGGAAAGCTGCAAGTCACCCCGTCGCAACGAGACTGGACCTTAACGTGGTGCGACGGTTTGCGTACCTCATTGACCCATTGAGCTATACTGGGTGATGCCTCCGAGCATCTTGAGAGCTACTCCTACCAGGTTGGTCAATGGTGAGCGGTCAGACAAACTCAGTCTCCTGGTCCTCCAGGTTGGGGGTTTGAAATGGGATGGCGTCCATTTCTGTAAAATTAAATCACTGCCACCCCGCTGCCTTGCGGACAGGCTTTTGAGCCAAAGGCTTTGGATGAGGACCCTAATCGTTCTCCTGTCTAGGTCTGGGCGCCCTGGCAGTATCTCAGCCCACATACAACCATGACATTTTCTTCAAACATAAACTTCATCCTGCATCGGCCGTCGCGCAGATTATCAAGGGTCGCCTTATCTGCTTCCTTCTATAATTCCCAGCTTAATTGACGGCAACCGAAGTGCTACTGGAGTAGAACCATCTGCAGCCACCATCCCACAGCACCTATCGGACGCCTGTCGGCAAAAGTCCCTTATAAGGCCACGCTGTCCCGTTTCCATGGCGACATTCAACGTCCGCACTCTAAGACAAACAGGTCAGCAGGCTGCACTCGCACGCACCTTGGACACACTGGGTGTTGATGTGTGTTGTGTGTCCGAAACTAGGATTAATGACCCTAACGGGGTTATTGAATTGACTGCACCCGGCTTATCCTCTCGTTATTGGTTGCACGCATCCGGAGACGCCGATGCGGCACTCACGGGTCAAGCTGGTGTAGGTATCATTATAAGCTCTAAGGCTGAGTCATCGTTGGTTGATCGGATTCCGGTGAACAGCCGTTTATGTGCAGCCCGTTTGACGACATCAGCTAAGGTGAATTCGCGAAGTAAAACAAAGCGCTGTTTGTTTGTGATTTCTGCTTATGCTCCCACGGACTGCAGTTCTAATGCAGTCAAGGACACTTTCTATCACGAACTGAAAACGCTGCTACGCAGTGCTACTAGTTCAGATATTATAGTACTTGCAGGGGATATGAACGCACAAGTAGGGCGTCTGAGCTCTTCAGAAGCTCAGCTGGGTGGTAAGTATGGACTTAACTCCGAACGGACTGACAACGGCGAGCGTCTGCTGCAACTGTGTGCGGAGCACCAGTTGTTTCTTACTAGCACTGCTTTTAGACACAGTGGGCGCCGAAGTGCCACTTGGCGTCCACCTGTAGCTGGTCAGCGATGGACCCAAATTGACCACATAGCCATAAGTTACAGGTGGCGCTGTTCCATTCTGGATTGCCGCTCGTACTGGAGTACCTGTGTCGACTCTGACCATGCCTCGGTGCGCTGTCGTTTCTCCATGATCTTTACCGGAAGGCGCACAAAGCGTCTCCCCCGATTGGCAACGGAGAAATTGTCCTAGCCCTCTGTCAGGCAAGCCTATCAAGAAGCACTGCATAGCGAACTCTCGCTGTCTTGTGCTAATGATCCTGAACTTCAGTGGAATAGGATCTCGGCCACAATGCACGACGCAGGAGCATCTGCTTGTGGCACTATCAGTCGTCATCGCACCAGTCACTGGATATCCGAGAGGTCGGTGAACCTTTTGGAAGCTAGAAGGCACCTCCCGGCTGCTTCTGAACACAATGTGACCAGATGGGCTATTAGGCGTGAACTAAAGCGGAGCCTACGTGCTGACAAGGAAGCCTGGTGGACCAGTCGGGCTCAAGAAATGGAGGAGGCAGGAGCAGTAGGCAATTACCGCAAGCTCTTCCAGCTAATACGCACCACTGGTCCGAGAAAACCAGGCGTCAGTGAGACAATCAGAGACAGCGCGGGTGCGCTGATACACAATAAGGAGCGCCGTTTGGCTCGTTGGGCTGAGCACTTTGAACATCAGTTCAGCTGGCCCCCTGCTCCCGGACCTATTCCTAATCAGGTGATGCAGGACGAGCCATGGACGGTTAGTTTAGAGCCTCCGTCGGAGGCCGAAGTCCGAATGCGATCACGCCTCATCGTTTCGGGCCGCTGGTCCGGATTCCCTCCCACCTGCAATATTTAAGGATGGAGGTGAGGTCCTCTGCAAAGCAGTGACCTCCCTAATCGAACGTATCTGGAACGAAGAGAGTGTGCCGGCTAATTGGAGCGAATCGATTATAGTGGCAATATACATATATACATATATACAATATACATATATATAGTGGCAATATATATATATGCAGTCGCACAGACTGTGCGAACCACAGGGGTATTAGCCTAACGCCAGTTGTGACAAAATTACTGGCCTCGATTATCGTTCGTCGCCTCACTGTGAAGCAGGAATCTCGGATTAGGGAAGAACAGGCCGGTTTTCGCCCAGGACGTGGCTGTATAGACCATATATTTACTTTGCGGCAGGTGCTAGAGCAGCGCCACGCATACCGCAGACCGACAATAGCTGTGTTCCTCGATTTCAAAAGTGCGTTCGATTCTTTGGCGACAGAAGGGAGTTTCCCTCCGTCTGAAAGACCGTGTATACAAGGCCACAGTGAGGGCCGTTCTGCTCTATGGTAGTGAAACTTGGCCCCTTCGGTCTGAAGATCTGAGGCGCCTTCAAGTCTTTGATCATCGTTGTTTGCGAAGCATTGCTGGTGTCGGATGGCACCAGCGTGTCCGCAACGATGATGTGCGTAGGCGAGTACTAGGTGGCGATGATCATGCTAGCTCCCCAGAACAACAGATAGCACTGAATAAGTTACGTTGGCTCGGGCACGTGCTACGCATGCCTGGTCACCGCTTACCTAGGAGGGCCTTGTTCAGTCTACCAGGTGTCGGATGGCGCAAGGCTCGCGGTGGACAGAAGTTGACTTGGCAGCGGGAAATGAAGTCACTGACGACCAAACTGGGTGCAGTTGGTCCGTCTCGCCTTCCGGGTTGGAGTCCACGTGACTCACCTTGTGCTTGGCTCGAGACTTTACAGGACATGGCTCGCAGCCGACACCAGTGGCGCGTCTGCTGCCGTCTCCTAATCGGATTGTCTGTTTAAAGTGTGTTTGGTGCTGAGTTATCTGCGGGGTAATGGCTGATTATGACGCGTGGCAGTGAAAGCCCGCAAGGAAGCTGTCTCGCCGATGCCGCCTTATCTTTGCACGATAGCCAGCTGTTTGTGACGGTATGTTGTCTACACAAGGTGTAGGCGCCTTGACCCTGAATGTTTGCTTAGGGCATTAAGGTTTTCAGGTAAGTCCCCCTTCTCTCCCTCTTCTTATTCTTTATTTCATAGGTCCTCATGGTTGTATGGCAGCGAAGCATCAGTTCAAATGGCTGATGTACTGCTGTTGATGATGATGATGATGATGATGCAAGTCACCCCTGCAACACCTGAACGCCGGAATCCCTGTTAACACTGTGCAGAAACATGTCGATGTTCGGTTAGTGCACCTTCAAAGGGGGACCGTGTACAGTGGGAAATGATACCGGGCGTATGTACCTCAGGTACATAATCTCCAAGCCTCGCAGTGAGGACGCACGGTGTTCATTTGCGGCTCGTCTGTTGTTGACGTCCTTCACAGCCTCCCTAACCTGTAGCCTATAGTCTACCGGAAGTTGCTGATGAACGCGGATGTGTCATCCAACGTCGCTAACAAACGTGCTGCCACGTATTGCCGAAGGGGGAACGGAGTGCCTGAAATGCAGCTAATGTCGGACCGTAAAACAGGTGTTCACGTAAATCAACCATAGATAGAAGCGGCAGGCAAGGTAAAGGAAAGGATAAGGTGTTCAGTCCCATGCGAAATGGTCACGCACGTATGGGTGAGGTAATTCATACTCATCCCCACGCGGCGGATCACTAAGCAACTGGGAGGTGATGTGATATGAGAAATGCAGTTTGAGTGCTAGGAATACTTGTACCATGTATGATACATCAAGCGTGGTTCTTACCTTGTCAACGAAGGTTACTCCGGTGCCTTGCAAAGCGCAATCGTTAATCCGGTTGCTTGGAAAATGGCACTGTCATGAAGAAACTGATAGGTAAATTCGCATCCTAAAAAGGCAGCGGAATTGTGAGTGCTTCTGATGTCCGTTGGCACACCTGACCAACCACAGTATGTGTGATCCCGTGACGTAAACGTCACGTAGGGGAGGCACCGCATATGGGCGCAGTGTGTGTACCTAACGATCAAGCGGAAGCAATGGATAACACGGTTATGAATGAAAGAAAAAGGTAGCAATATGAAAAAGTAGGACTTACATACAACGATGGCAAGTGAAGTGTTCCTGTCCACTGTACGAGACGCATACCTGATGATACCAAAGGCGGCAATCGCAGCATATGACCCAGTCAACCACCTGTCCACTCTGTGCCTCGCAGTCAGTTTGGAGGCACGAAGCGCACTTGTCATTGTCGTAGTTGGCTGGGAGTGGTGCATGGCTGCGACGCTTCCTTGGAGGCCTATACACCTTAGCCGTTTTCGTGTGCAAGTCTGGAAAACGCAGTGTCTTCCTTTCATGCTCCTGACTGCCTGAGGATTCTGGAATTGGTACTAAACGTTGCTTACGCCTTGTGCCTTCCGTGGTACCTTCACTCGTCCCTTCGGCAGCTGAATGCATTACGTTTGCGGTGAATGAAACCGCAACCTCCCGGTGAGAGCTGCTAAGATTCCGCAGTAAGTCGCGCAAGTGATCCATAACCTCCCTATATTTCGCATCGCCCAGACTGCAAACTTGTACCTGAATATCACCCAGAACCTGGCTACATTCCCGAAGCCTCTGTTCCCTACTTACAGGTGCAACAGTGGAGCTAGACGCTAGGGGGACAACGTCGTAGGACGTGTAGGCGGTAACACGCGGTTGTTGCGCGTGTGACACAACCCACCGGTTGTTACGCAATACCTTGTCAACCGGTCTGCCTGCAGCGCGCAATGCATGCACAGTGTGTGCACAAGGCAGCAGCTATTGCCGGCTGAAGCTGCATTGGCAGGTTACCTCCTCACCCATTAACACGGTGTACCTTCTACGGGTCCCTTGCACTACACATGTATCATGGGACAACTCCGTCACTGTCACCTTCTCTGTAGTGTGATGGCACCGCAGGCGCGTTCTTGCATACCCTTAAAACTGTAACGCTGCCTGCCCTAGGCTATGCAAGCAAGAGTCCATGGGATGCTGAGACAAATCGGTTTTACCCATTACATCTTCCCACTGAGCTTGAGCATTCATCACGCGGTTAACAACCGCGGTAAACAGGTCTAATAAAGTGGTCCGCTCCGAAAGACCACTCTTAATTAAATAAATAAATAAACGGTATATTCTCTCTAAAACGAGACACGCCTCTAAAGGCATGATCAAATGCCTATTTTGGTTCTCCACGCGGTTCGTTGTGAAACAACCGAACAAACAGGTGGACGTCAAACGGTGAGCCGTCCGTGATGAGACAAATGGCAACCAGGTTCGTACTAAGTATCTATGCGCGTCGGCGTTTCCCTCTTTAATGGCTGTCGAATACCTGACGAACAGCCGGTAGGTCCTAACGTACACTAAGTTCCGTACGGACTGCTTAATAACCAACCTGTCGGTTGCACTTTTTGTGGATAACCCGTTGCAACGGCGGGTAACATCCTTCAGTAGGTGGAAACGGCACAATACAATCCGCCTGCAGGGGTACACCACTTGGAATGCATGCATCTGGGCCATACACTTATCAATCACCACCGTCCGTGCTGCCTCAGTCGCTGGTAACATAAGCCGCATGTTGCGCACGGTGTTCATGTACGCTGCCGTTGTCTCATTAGGAAGCAAGGCGTAGAAAATGGAACGCCCAATACCATGCAAATCTACCAACATGCAGTGCCACAGTATGTAGCCACCGCAGTTCATCTGGTGCGTCGCGTCTGCCAGCAATACCTCAGTATAAAGCTCCACAACGTCACGTACGTACCTGGGAACAAAAAAGATGCAGCGTACCTCGGACTCCTCATACTCTACATTACATTGACCGGCGGTCTCCAGCAATTGTATGACAGCGTTAACCGAGTTTCCCTCTACCTTTCCTTTCATCTTATCTCTTATGCTCCAGAGGTCATAACGGTTCAACCTTCTGCCGTAGTGCTTCAACGCATACCTCCGGAGCTCGCGCGTGTCCTTGAAAGACTGCATCATGCGATAGATGTCCTCTTCCGCGTGCCGCGAGAGCCGTCTGTTGGTCATATACAGAAACGGCTTACCTACATGGAAATTGTGGCTGTGCAGACGGCTGTAGGATACCATGTCGTAGTACCAGCCGTTATGCCGTACGGCTATATGTGCCTTGCAGTAGTAACTTTTGTACCTAAAGTTAATAAGCGTCTCGCATATAGTACATGTGAACTTACCGCTGGCATTTGTATCCTCTTCGTGTACAATGCACGCATTTATAGTGTACGGATTTGTATCGCACACCCTCAGGCAACTCTTCTCCGGTTTTCCTCTTATAACCAACCGATGTCAGGACATCCGACTTGTAGAAACATGACGCAGTACGCATTTGAAAGCGCTTTAAGTCACTTTCGAACGCTGAAGGAAGACAGCACGGCAAGCAGCGGTATCGTCGACAGCCATGTCAGCGACTGAATCCGCCAACGCACTTTACGGTGCATTCAAACTATCATCATACTCATATCAACCTAGGTCCGCGTTACAACCCATGGCATTTTTCTCCACATTAATAGCTCTTCCATCACAATGTAATCTTCCCTTTTCCTTCACCAAGGCAAAGTGGCTTGTTGTCCGCCACCGCAACCTCCCAGTCGCCAGCTGATCACCGACCGTTGTGGAGCACG
>CALYDF020006596.1:0-13270 GCA_944474145.2 Dicrocoelium dendriticum
CGGTAGTAGATTAGGAGAAAATCTCATCTGCTGTTTGATCTCTGCTGATGAGAGACAGTCGAGACATCTCAACCTCAGCATCAGTCACCACTTTGTCTAACCAACATTAGGTAATAGAAATGACCTCCGAAGCATTCGCAACCTAACGTAGCCAAACTTGAGCGAGTTTACTGAGAAGCACTTGGGCATTCGTGTATATACATAAAGTTTCGCGGTTTTAGTCCACCCTTCGCAAGTTGTACAACTCATACGTGCAATTAAGCCGAGCAGTAATTGGCCGGCGACTATTCTTAAAATGTGTACCCGGTGAATTATTTAATGTCTTTTTCATCGTCCTTGTAGTTAGCCCGGTGTCTAAACATATACGTATAATATGTTGTCTGGTCCATTTCATTATCCGCGTGTTGTATAGGCGCAATCGACAAACTATTGGTGCATTGTTCTTTCCTAAATCCCATCCCATTTGATTCTTTGAGTGACGCACCATCACTAATAGGAATTTCGCTGACTCCCTTCAGTTGAATCTCAGATGGTAGCCTGCAACGGAGCATGTAGCAGAATTTTAGTGGCCCTGTTACCACATGTTTTGAATAAAGCACCATCGTCAACACGCTTAGACCACATCATTTATAGTTCGATTCGGTGCACATCCATTGCACATATTTCGGTAACGGTTCATCTAAGCAGTGTTTCACGAATAAAACACCACTGCTCTTTATCTTGGGTTGTTATTTCATGCTCAACACATGTTTCAGTTTCAGTTAGTCCGTGAAGATTATGATTAACTTTTCTCACCAGGACTCCGCTAAGGTTTGGTTAACTCGTTAACGGTCGCCCTATAAGATGCCTTGAAATAGGCGGATGGAGCAATGTCAAATTATGAGACAACTTGTTGCCAGTATTACTCATTCTACGTCAGCGATTTTGTTCATTCCAAATGCAGAAGTCTTAGCTCTCCGAAAAGCTTATAGTTTGGGTGTCGCGTAATACACAATAGGTGTACGACTTCCAATACCATTAATATTAAGTTACTAATAATAGTGTACTATTTGAGATCAACCAACTGCCTGCCCCTTTTTGTTGTCGACTTTAAATCTGGGATATTGTGCAAGGTACACTCAATAAGGTAGTTGCTTCCTTACACCTTTCTTCGTGTCGCGATTATTGATTAACATACTCGGAGATGTACTGCAGATAACCGGTGCTTTTTGCGTTAGGAAAACTCAGCTACGCTCCTCATTTTCCGATTCAGTAAGGGTTGACGGTTATTTTACATGACGGCTCTCCTTGTAGGCAACTGTAACCTGACTTTCGCTAGTACCGAGTTGCACTTTTTTACGCACTCCTACAGGATTTTGGAAGTAGACCTACGTGTAGTCACTCAGATCGAACTGAAAACCGCATTAATCAAATTGAGCCACGTGTATTCTTGTAAAATACCTCGGTATTTTGGACTATAGGTGTGTTGTTGCTTACAGTGTTACTAGCAGTTCTCCGCGCAATGGGAGCAGCACTTTCATGGAAAAAATAAAATAGTGTTATATTACGAGTATAAATGCATAGCTTAACAAGTCCCGTGGGATGGACGTTATTGCGAAAATCAACTGCATAATAAAGTGAAAAGCGTTTTGACGGAATCATCATAGACTTATGTGGAATAGCAGAGATGTTGGCGTATTAAAGTCATAAACGCATAAATCTATTGGTTAGACGTTTTTCAAGACACCGTTTGCTTGCGTTTTGTAGCCCCTGGCTAGCAAGTCATAAAAGGAAATGTAAGTGAGACAATGCATCGTAAACACGTTTCTTAAATACCGCCAGATTGGGAGCAACGAAGATATAATTAGGGAAAGCCTTCCAAACCTGGCAAGCGCAGAGAGAAAAGAAATTTCTACCGCATTCAAGTAGGCTATACCGAATTGTCAGTTTCAGAGGTTGATCCCGTAGGTTAGTGTTGTGTTTTAATTCCAGAAGCGAACGGCAAACGTGGTTTGGTTTTATCTGAATCTGGTAAACCAAATGAGATACCCCTCCCCCCCCCCCCGAAAAGCCCGATGTCGAATGAGGTGCATACTTAGAGATTTCAGCCTAAGCTGATAAGAAAGATGAAAGTGGCCCCTAACTTTCTTGGTTGCCTTACGTTGTGGAATCTCGAGAGCAACGAGATCCTTTTTCTGCCACGGCTGCCACCACTGGATAGCATATTCCACTTAAGGTCGCATGTAGGCACTAAGCATTTGGGGAAATATTGAGGGTTCGAACCGACCGAATTCTCTGCGAAGAAGGCCGACGTGTTGATTTTCGGTTCTCTTCACCCTCTCTGCCTGTTTTGAACAACAAAGATCTTCCTGTACCAAGAAATCCTGGTCAAGCCCCTGAGAAACCTTCACCACGGTGTGGTCTCTAAGCTTGTTAGCTCTTACTGGCTGGTGACGCAGATGCATCACTTTACACTTAGCTATGTTTACTTGAAGCTTGTTCCTCTTTGACCATGCGTAAATGCAATATAATGCATGTTGGAGCAGATCCCGATCTGGCTTGTTAATGATCGCCTGTCATTTCTTGACATCAACGGCGAAAACCAAGATATATGATAAGTTGGCTCTTGCTAGTTCGTTGAGAAAAACAGCAGGAATAAACGCGGTCCAAGCACTGAGTCTTGTGGGACACCACATCCCACCTCAATTGGGTTAGAGAGTGATCCTCTAAAACTTAATTGCAGCTTCCGTTGGCAAAGGAAGCTGCCAATCCAATCAACTACAGAATCTGCGATTCCGTAACTCTGAAGCTGCTGAAGTTGGATGCGGTGATTAAGGCGGTCGAAAGGTTTGGAGGAGTCTAAATAGATGACGTCGACTTCAACCATATCATCGGCCACTTCCGTTCAACTACCTCGTGCAATCAGTAGATTGGTGGTGCATGACGTGAGGGATTGAGTTGCACGGTCAGCTATGTTTACCCCAAACGTATTGCTTGTAGTTGACACCATTTCCTCAAATTTCGTAAGACGGGAATTATGTGATATATAGAAATAATGTAGGTAGCTGATAGATAAGATATGAACTTACAATTCAAATATTTTGGTTCTAATTAGGAAATTGCAAATATAACGCGACACCTTATAGTAGGACGTAATATCTCTCTTCGTTTCAAGACAAAATGGTTGTCTTTTTGTATGCTATGCTTTCAATTATATTTAGGTATTTTACTTATCTGTAATAGGTAGCGTAATTGTGTGAGCAATCGGTGGACCAGGATTCAATCCGTCATATAAAAAGTTCCCTTACGGAGGCACTTTAACTCGGCTCTTGCTTTGCCATCTGTAACCAATCTAATTCTCCCCACTCAATATTTTGCGTGAGCTAGTACGAACCGGATCGACGAGCTCTATTCAGTGCTTCTACACTCTTGGAAATAACCTGGGTGGATTATACTATTGCTCCAATCACCAGTTTTCTGCAAATCCTTTGCGGAATTCCACTTGTGTAATTAAATAACACCGGTGTTCCGGAAAATATTTTGCTTCTATTCAGAAGACGAAGCTAAGGGCTCCCAAACTACTGGGCAACCATCCCAGAAAGTTGCACCATAATCAATTGCAGTATTTTAGCTCCGCCCATCGACGGTGCAGCTCGATGGACGCTTATCAGCAATCCACCTGTATCGTCTCTTTTCTATTTCATTTCGCGTTATCTGATGTCACAAAAAATTATCTAGCTAACATTACCGGTAATAAATAGAGTAAAAGCGGGCGAAAATAAGTAGATTGCAACTTAACATGCTTTAACTCCTGAGCAGTTGTTAGACCGACGGTTTAGCTGCGGTCGGTCGTCCTAGGATGACTGACATGCACGCGGTATTAACATCACATGAGCTGACTCTGGGTCGTGGTTTGTGGCATTTCCAGCGGGTTAGAAATGAATTACCTCAAGTAGCGTTAGGGTCATCGTGACTGGATAAGTAGAGGCTCACTAGAAAAAATCACGGGTTTTCGACATAAAATTAACTACGAAATGCGTACCGCAGTCAGAAAATAAGCGGTGTCTAGCAGATTGATATAAACTACAGCATGTTTGCAAAAATATGTGCTAAGTACATTCGGATTGGTGACAATTGCCTTGGTGTTCAAAGAACGATAGTTGGATCAATGGCTTTACTACTTACAACAAACACATTTGTTACTATTTGTGTGTCCTTGCTTTTATTGGGTTTAAAACATTTGCATGTCGACTTCACAAATGGACGTATATCGTTGTTGACACTTCCAACACTTCATCACTACGTTTTTTCCAGGTTGGGAATCTTTCCATATAGTAGTGTAAGTTCGATTTCAGCTCAGATCGTACGAGTTCAACGCTAACGCTCTGACCATTATGCATTGCGATCCACTATCAACAACTGAAAAACGACGTATTGCTGCTCTCTTGGTGTGCCAGTTTTGGGAGGAGCAGCACCGAAATATTTCCATTTCGTATATGACCATTTGGATCGACGTGACAAATGTTTGCTTCAAAGTGAACCTCGCTAATAACTGAGGTTGCGGATCGCAACCCAACCATACAGCGAGGTTCTCAAATTCAACTTTGAATTCCTTTCCTCCCTGTCAAGCGTAGCTAGCCGATCTTAGTGGCATATTACTCAGAGAATCAGCAGTGAACTACTAGGCATTGAGTTCTAATCCAGCACAGATGAATAGTAAGACAAGTAAGAAACTGCGGTCTAAGTGTGCCAGCGTTGGAATGTGCAACGCCGAAATATTTCAATTCCGTACACGGAGCTAGCTGTCTGAAAGACTGCGTTTTATACTTAATGAACCTAGGCATTATTAGTGTCTGCGTGCCTAATGCTAGTCACACAGCATCTTCTTCTAATTTAACTTTGGATTTCACGCAGTATAAGCGCTAAGCATATAAATCCTACTAACACAAATTGTTAATCAGAGGTTATAATAGTGTAATCAGGTAACAGGAAATGAAAACACCAGGCACTCTGATTTTGGCTCAAGTTTAAATTAAGAAAAAATTCCAGTTCACGCTCCCTTGGACAGTCCGCAATAGATTAGACAAATTATTCTGGCCCTTGTTAGGGCACTGTTAGTAGAGTGCCATGTAATTTGGTTAAATTAATACGGCTGAAAACGGTTCCGTTTCACGCTAGGTAACATAAGCTGAATCTGTGTGCGTTCATTGTCTCCGCTGCAGTCGCTAAACTATAAATAAACTTATCTGATTCTCTGGCAAACTATATGTGGTAGTTGGGAATTTCGTAGCTTCTTAGCTAAGAATCAACCGTTCACGTGCCATTTGGAAAGAACCCGTAAAATATTAAGTAAATTAGATGAAGCCGGAAGTATGTTAACGCTGGGCAGTGAAATAAATCTACCGTTCCCAATTTTTTGTTTCTTGCAATCATGAATTAAAAAGAAACGTTTGGATTGAACGCTGATTGTAGACAGGAAAATTGGCTTATCATATAATTTATATACATTATCTTATTCAACAAGAAGCTAACAGAGAGTTCCGTACTGTTTTATTCTACATTCTTTATCACAACCTAAGGATAAGAGAGTATGAACTTCGGTCTAGTGTTCAGTTGTTTTTACCATAGGTTTCCGTGGAATACCGCACTCAAATAACTTATTTCTGCATAGATGATTTGCCGCGATGGATTCCTACACGATAGTCCACAGCGACACCCTGGCCCAGAGAGTTGAATTTGCTAACAATAGCGCAAATGAAAAATTTGAAAGATAAAAGGAGTACCGCACTCTTAAATCTCCGAAGATGGAATGTGGCTAGGTTTCATTTCACACATATGCTTGATCAAAATAAATAGTGGTTTCAAACAGTCTGAGGAAATGGAGAATAATAATGCATTTTGAAATTAAAGTACAATCCTCCACAGTTCGTTAACCTGAAACCAGAATGCCTTGTTTGCCGCACGAAAATGTTTCCTAAATAACGGAATGTCGGGTAAAGATAGTACGTATAAAAATCTTGGATTTATGGCATACCTAAAGATAGCACTATATAGCGGCGCCCATGCTGTATTCATGGCTTGTAATTCAGTCGCAAAAGAAAAAGGTTAGAAACGAAATTACTTAATTTCGGCACATGGACTGTATGTATTTGAGGTTTACAAAAACCAATTAGCAACGGAACGAATAATGTAAACGTTGAGTGATCACAACAACCGAATATAGGTGATCCGTTGACACATAGGCTGGGTAATTGAAAGACCGGTGGTTCCTGTAGAGTCAAATTAGTGATGAGTGATTAACGTTAATCTCTGAGGTACCGCAGAAGATTAGCGGACATCCCAGCTAAAGGGAATCGTTGCGTGCATTAAATCGTTTAAAGAAACGCCACCGTCAGGATCGGCATTATATACTATAATATTTAAAGCATGTAATGTTCAGAATTATAGCACGTAAACTTTAATAAGTTTTGTCGCATTCTACTGTTTGTAATGCATGCACCAGCGTAAGTCAACGTTCTTTTGCGTATAATTGAATAATCGACTAAGCAAGTTTTTCGGCCTGTGGCTCGGAGCAGTTAGCCCTGATTTCATCAACTTTCCTACTCGTACTCACAAGAAAGCCATAAATTTTTTAAAACCAGACTAATCAAAAAGGATGGCGTATAGCAATACAAAACAGCCGGCAGATGCACCAAAAGCCGAATATTCAATGGAAGGATATTGTGCACATGCGTTATCCTCAATTGAATTTCTTTCGCATATCGGTTAGTGTTAAAATGTAAACATCCAAGACGATGTACCAAATAAATACCGAGAGCCGACGAGCATGGACCCTAAAACATCATTCCGTTAGAATGCAATATTGTTCTATGGCAGCAGAATGTCGTATATCTGAAGCACATTAAATCATGGGAATTCGTTTGCTGCTATTACTTTGTGTTAGCAAACACTTCTAAATGGAAACGTACTTGTTGTTCGTAAAATACCGAACCTGCAGACATGCACATAACTTGTCCCGTCGGACGCACTGCTGCTTAGACATAGATATCTGTCGGTGCTGTTTTAATAGGGATTAATTTCATTTGGACATACTGACAGATGCGAACAAAATTATACCGTATGTATATTATACTGAACTTCTAGTATCACATCAGACACGCAACAATAAGTCGCGCGGCGAAGAATTTACTCATCTATCCCACAGTGTTCCTCGTCGTATTGGATTCCGCGATTTACTTTGCTTCTATTTGTAACCATATTTAATATTTGTGACGTAACGCGGAATGCTTCTTGTGGCACACCTAAGTGCATTTTATGAGAAGAAATGCGGGTATCGTTGGTAAAGCTTCTCTGCACATAGTGAGAGAGGCACGCAGCCACCGCAAATCTGGTTAATATCTGAATGCCGTTCACTTCTTATTTTAACCTTATATAGAATGAACACGCTGAATCCTGCCTGTTTACTATAAGAATATTTACTCATACACGTGAGCAAACTATATTCTTCTTCATGCATTAATGCAGCAGACCAAAACAGTTGATAAATAACTGCGATAAAATACCGCATGCTCTACTGAATCGCATGTTGAAAACAAGCAGACGACAGCATGAAGATTTGCGCAAGAATCCATTACTCGACGTGGTATGAAATCTGCTAGGAAGATTACTGATTATGTGTTTGACCTAATTAATGTTTTTTTTGTTCACAGAAATACAGGGTTTGGAGTATTAATTTGGAAATATATAAGCACCAGAGCTTGGGTTTTCGTTACAGCAAGCGTAGTAGATCCTTCTGGGATGTGACTTCCGTACCCGAGACATGAGATTTTCCTACGGAGATGTTTGTTAATAGACGTTCACTAGGTAAATATAATTTAAGTATGCATTTTCTACAGTTTCCCAATCAATAGTTTATTTTGTCCGGTATCCATGTATGGAACAGTCTGACGTCATCTGCAAATGGTAATGAACGTCTGTTTGTTACATGATGAGATTTGATGTTTAGGTAGCATAGGAAGCGTTATGGTCCCAAAACATTTTCCTGAAAATACCAATCCTTACCCGTTTGGCTTAGGGTATTTGGCATATTCAGGCTCTCAGGCTTTCAGCGTTTATGTACAAGTCACAACCCATTAGCGGTGGTATGCCAATGCCGTATCTTTCCAACACATACAACATTGGCTCTTATGGTACGCTGTGAACATTTTGCATGTACAAACGGATTAGGATATTTGATATTCCTCTGTCAACCATAGTAAATTCGGCGGCGGCGCTGTTAGTTGCGTAATGCGAATATATGTGGCAGGATTTGCTCGTTGTATTTCGCAAATATGTCAAGTAGCCTTACTGTTTTATGAAGAAAGTCCATGACATTATTTTGCGTTCCAGCTTCTCAAAATGTTTATAAAATTGTGGATCAGGTGATTAGCTGAAATATACCTAGGTTAAACTAGGTGAAGCCAATTGATTACAGTGTTATCATTTCGAGACAGAAAAATGTAACATGTTCACATTTCTATGTTACTTCGCATCGCTTAGTATGCAAAGATTTTGTGTGGCGCTTCAAATGTAATACATCACTGCGGCTGATTCGATGGCCAAACATGTGTTTGAGAAATGTTTATTGGATGAGTTTATTTAATCTATATTTTTTGTAATAATATCCATTTCGGTGACAATGTTGAAAATGAAAAATAAGTGCTAACTTGTTGCGAAATGGCTGGGTGGCATAATAATTGTTTGACTAACAATTACAAAAGCGTTTATTTGCTGAGAAGGAGAATTTGCCTCAAACTATAAAAGAAACAAAAGGTAAGTGGTACATACAATATGTGGATATTGATTGATCCGACGATACGCAAAAATTAAACTGCGTTACATATCAAATATTCTTTCTGGAATTGGCCGATATTCATAATCTAGTAGGGCGAGTTGCGCAGATATTCGCAAATATATTTGGTTAGTTCCATTCTTGACCATAGGTTTTTGTAAGGCCAACGGATAACGTTTATTTTCAGTAAAATATCTAGATAATAATAATTTATTTAAGAACTTTGAGGAAACGTGATTGATCAAATAACGAAGAGCCCATGTGGAATGAAACATATAATTGCTAATAATAGGATACCTAGAAACCAGATTGTGAAAAAGATGTATAGTGATTAGTATGATTTTACTTAACTGAATGATTTTACGTAACTCCAGTATCACGCGTATTGGCGGACCTTCTTTGTCGTGTTCCTCGATATCAAAGGTGCATTCGATTCGGTGGATGAAAATGAAATTTGGGACTGTCTACTCAGGAAAAGTTGTACCTGAGAAATCCGTGAATATTATCCAAACATTATATGCGCGTAGCTCAGGCAGAGTGAGGGCTTACGGCAAGTTGTCGTAGTCCTTTAATATCTCAACTGCATGAGACAATGATGCCCACTGTCATCGATCCTCTTCAACTTCTCCGTTGACAAAGTCATGGAAATCGCGCTCACAGGACAAGGATTAGGAGGTGTGGATCAGCTCCTAGGAGAACGACTTCTTGACTTAGAGTATGCTGATGATATTGCTCTAATATGTGCAGCACATGATCATGCCAAGCGGCGCTGGACAGATTAGCACTAGATGTCCGTCACTTCGGGCATAGTTTCGCACCCTCAATGTGCAAAGCATTCCTCCAAGATTAGTCCGGACTGCTTTCTACACTGACTTATCGTGGGGCTCAGCTAGATGTCGTTCAAAAATACTGCTACCTGGGATTTTGTATCCGCGCCCGTGGGATTGTAGATGAGATCACGGACCGTATATAAAAAGCTCGAAGCGCCTTTGCTAACCTTCATTACTTATGACGCGGGCGCGACATCACTCTTGCCCTGAAGGGTAGAGTGTACAATTCACCGGTACGTTCGACCCAGCTGCACGGTTGTGAAATCTGGCCGCTTAAGGCAACGGACCTGAAGATGCTAGTTACGTTCCAAATCCGGTGCTTTGTAAATAGCTCACATCTGGTGGCTATCATGCGTGAGCATCGAGCGTGTTCTACGCAATGGTTACGGTCCTGGAAAATGCAATGAACCGCTCAGCACCGTCATTTTGTGCACCAGACTCCAATGGCTCGGCCTTGTGTCACGCATGCTAACTCGTCGAGTCCCGCGACGTGTGTTGTTTGCGCGCCATTGATGTCGATGGAAGAACAGAAGGAGTGGTAAAGCGATGACTTGGTCGAGAGGAACAAAGGTCCTCACTTCTGAGCCGGCCTCGGTTGGAAAGTCTCGGCTCCCTGGTTAGGGTAGGAAAGACGATGAACACGTTTGGTTGGACACACTTGCTGACATGGCTAGGAACCGTCATCAGTGGGGTTCGTGCTGTGCGTTTCTTTGACCCATCTCATCTTTCTAGCCTCCCATTCTAACCACGATCTCATTTTTAGCTTCATATAATTGCGCATAGTAGTTTTTTGATTCAAAGTAGCCGTCTGGTAGCTTACCGGAACGATGTCCATCCGGTACCGGTATCCCAAATTTCTTGCACCAGTTGCAGGTTGTTCTCCTTTTCTCTGTGTATTACGCCACAGTAGCTGATATGTGCCATCCAGCTCTAGCTAACGTGTATGATGATGATGATGACCTAACTACAGAACACCATGTATAACGTCTCGAATATCTTACTATGTAATACTGTTAACTAGTTTCCCTGAAAATATAAGTAAAATATCCTCTTCTAAACTCTGAAGCAGCGAAAACTCTCAGCAAATTTATTGATTTAGCGGCTTTTAAAATTAGCATTTTTAATCACATGTCATGTTAACAGGGCATTTGCTTACTAGGCCTTCTAATATAGCTCAGTTACAAACGCAACATTTTGCTTCATTAATGACATATAACAAAAATTGGATTATTGCAGCAGAGACTGCTACATTCAACCGGCGACACTAATTTTTTTGGGGGTTGTATAATAATAGCATTACCATTATCCCGTTAATATTACTTTTAAACTTGTTTAGCATAGAGTACACCCTATACTTTTGTTGGAGCAAGCGTTGCAGTTTAACGCAGGGGGTCAGGAGGCATAATTTCTTATGCGAACTTATCAACATTTTGTTAGTTATCGTATTCCAGGTCCGTAAAATTGAGTAAATATGAATAGGCATGCATTATTAATACAATATTTGTAAAAGGATTGGCTGCTAAGTAGGTTTCACATTACAAGCGTATGTCTTCTACGTCTGTCTTACTAATGACAACTATGAATCATCCATAGTTTATCATTTTGCTAATACTGACTAACTAGAGTGGACATCGTAAGATGCATGCTGTTAAACAACGGCACAGCTTTTCGAAAACCAATACATGTATTTTGCGCAGTGAGCTTTGATGGAATATAAAGCCATCTGATCTTGTCAAGCAGAGCAGTACACGTTTAGATGCACGTCAAAATCAGGTGGTTGGCTCTTATGGAAATGAAGAGCCAAATTGCGAGAATATTCACCGCCGCTGAGATACCCAAGGCTTCGCCAAATCTGTGTGTGGTTTAGATATTTGTCGTACGAATTGCCATCTATAAATTTACATGAAAACATTCGTTTTCATATTAAAATGATCCTGGCTGTATCTGATGCATTGCTATGTGAGTAATAGGGAACCAAGAAACCCTGTTGGCGAAGCCATTCGGGAGAAGATACAGTAATTTCTATGTCTCTTACGTACATCTTCGTCGAGGATGATTTAACTATTATCAGACAACTCATATGTAGGCACAGATGCATTCCGATCGCAGTTTTCTCGAGTTGCTGCTTGCTTATGAAATATAAATTTGCAGCGCATTTTAAATTTATTCCTTTTATCTGCAAGAAGGTGACGTACAACCGATACACAAACATGCAACTGCTAGAAATATCAAGCAAATCCTGATGTAAATTCCGCTATCAAATATCTAGAGGAGATTTAACGTTTCAACCTGTTTCTCGTTCTGATGGAGGAATGCGAGGGTTAAATATGGTGCATCCAATGCACGTGGATTTATTTTCAGTCCACGAAAGCTGGGGTAAGAATACAAACATGATTAATCGCATGCGTCAATGTAAACATTTTCAGGTTAAAATTTATGAATTATTTCGTAATGCATATGCTTAAAATGCGGCAACATTTTTACAGTAACCAAGCAATTCACAATAATTACAATCTGAATCATAAGCAACGTTTCCATTGCTAAAAATATAACTGTAAACTATGCTTATAGCTTTCATATTTCTTCTATAAACGAGCACAAGCATATCAAGGTTAAACATAGAAATCAAGTGCCGATTTACTAAAATATAGTTTGGATGTATTATCTTAGTAATATGATTAGTATTCAGTTATTTGCATAGAATTAGCTTCGTTGTCAGCATTCCAATTTATCAATGAAGTGTAACATGTGTATCGCTAACTATGTTTAATCGCCGCGTGTATTTTAGAATTATAACAGAAATTATTGCATACACGCATAGCGCATACGCAAAACTTGCCAAGCGTCAGAGGATTTTCGAACGTAACTATAGTCAGTGATACACTATTATTTGTACTCACGAGTAGTAAAAGCCAAATCGTGCTTCCGACCAAATTATGGTAATAGCAAGGGGTCAGACGGGACCGAATATATTTCTTTAATATAGAGCCGCTTACGTGATCACCGTAATACATTCCAGAATAGACTAATATGTCAAGCGTTTCTCGCAGATCCCAGTAGCATAGTTTACGCGGCATCAGCTATTAAGTGCCTACATGTAAGTTCCACCCTAGCTCAGCTTATCTCCACCAGATGCGGCGAAGACAAGTAAAAACCACGGTCGTGGTGTGCCAGTTTAGAAAGAGCAATATCCAAATATAAACCAAGATACACTTATTTTCTAATGTATCCCGATGTCATACCAAAGTAATATATTTTCTCACTATGCATGTGCATGCCACAATGGATTATTATCTTACTAACCTCAAATTGACTGTTTCATAGCGGTAGCCTTTACTGGGTTCTTGATTGTTCATCATTCGTTCTGCCTCGAAGAACAAAGGCATGAAATTCTTCTCACTGACTGTACCCACTGCAAATATTGTCCAATATTATCCTTTCCTTAAGCATTATTGTATATTCCAGTTAAATAGATATTGTTTATAATGCAACCATACATTTTACAAACAAATAGTCGATGTTCGTATGGTTATCCATGTAGACCCATTATGTACAGCCACATATACAAAAATAATACGAAATAAAGTAGAATTAAACGCGCTAGCAGAAAAACCGCGAACATCTAATTATA
>CALYDF020006597.1:0-13753 GCA_944474145.2 Dicrocoelium dendriticum
TTTGCTATCTTAAAATGTTCCGGGTCCATATTACGTTGATTCTCACAGAATTTTGCGCTGGGCCTCTGCGATATTTTGATAAATATGTAGAAATTGTTCAAGTGGGACTAAAAATTTAATTGCAATAATATTGGTAAATTTGACAACATTTCGGGAGTGACCATCTAAACTGCTATCAGTAGAGTTTAATAGCACTGAGCGAGTTTTGGTCGGAACATTGGCAATGGTCATGACCACAAAAACTCCTCCGTGTATACGGGTCAACCGTGATATCTATCTAAACGATTACACAGCTTAATTAATGGAAACATGCGTACTCATTTCAAACACAATCATATCCGTCAGTTGGTTTTTCGCTTTAATTTTCAGCATATCATGTTTTATTACGCCGGCAGGATTCCCTTTTCTCCTCCTACAACATTCAGGATATTCCAGTTCTGAAAGCACTCGCTTTAGAAACACTGATACCAACGATCCACTTTTGCTGGATAGCAACACATACAGTCTTGTGACGCGTAAACATTGTGAGGGCTGTGCCACAACCTGATCCAATAGACATTGTCTTGCTCTCATCAGACTCTAACGAATACGAGGGTGTTTAACCAGGTACCAAGCTTTTGTTCAAACTTCTAGCGAACATCTTTTAAGGCGGTGTTTTTGACCTAGATATTCCATCCAATTTTGTAATACGCTTCGAACACAGCGCTATCCGCTAGCGAATATAAATACTCCAACCGAACGGAAGTGGACAACAGAGAATATTGCCTACGTATATCCTAAAATGTAAGCCGCTTGAATAAATGTTTAAACCATACATAGTCAAATAAGAAATACCTAATTTAATGGCACGTAGGAGAATTTAATGAGTAATCAAAAAATAAGCATACGAGTTGTTAACTGTGTCGAAATACCATTCAACTTGAATGTTTGCTCTTGACATTTGAAGACTTACTGACGTTGACAGCTACACAAAATAGAGAAAAAATAAATCGGTGATATTTGTTAAGTTGCTTGAGCAACCTACAGTATTATCCCATGTGGACGATTGGTAAGGCGTGTTCAGAAACGCGTTAATGGGAAATGTGGACTCGACAGGCGGGATCAAACAACATTGGGAATCCCAACTACATGGCAACGAGTTTACGTGAATCGGGAACTACTGTGGGACGGACACTGGCTACCTTTAGTGAAAGATTACACATTTGAAACCGTCGATTTGTACTGTCTACTTTACCATGCGTGATTGTGATAAAAGAAACTCTGTGCGGCCTCGTTAATTTTGTGTCACACTGATTTCAAGCCACGATCTACCTCGCGGACTGCGGTAGTTACCTCCTACAGTAGGAATGCCGTATCATTCATCTGGTTGAGAACAGCACGCTTGCGTACGCGAATGTGTGAATGCAATATATTCACGACACGCTTCAAACATACAGAGCAGAATGGTGGTACTAACGCCATTGTATATAACTGACATGGGGATTCGGTCAGTGCGCCTATCGTTTCCTGGTCGTAGCAATTGTGTGATCGCATGAACCTGGTGACAATGGAATATTGAGAGGCGCACATCGGCTGCAATCAAAAACGTATTTTTATGTGGACTGATTTGCAAAGATAGATACCAGGCATAATGATGGATAGCCATAAGCTTACGTGGTCTGCTACATTATCTTGGCGTTTGTCCGTTAGTTGTAATGCTCACTGCGCGTCCCAGCCGGATGGAACGCCATCAATTTTTATTCTTCATTCGATTGTCGCAACCGTGCAACGCCTCGACATCTCAGGTTTTTATGACCAAGACATCACGCCACAAATATTGTGATGTTAAATCTCCCTTATGATACCTACAGTTCTTTCAGAAAATCCTGCCTGTAGTTTCACCAGCACGCACGCAAACGTACTGATCTTTCATTTGCCTGCATTTGTCACTTTCTTTATCTCAATCACATGTAATTTTAGTCTACATGGGAAATAATCGTTGGAAAGATGATGTTGGCAATAGTGCCGTTTTTATTACACTAAACAAACTTACCACGTTTAACATACGGCCGTCTCCAGTAGCCACCATTATCTGTGCGGAAAGCGGATTAAAGTAGAATTTCTCAAGAGAACCATTGCTTTTTTGGTATACTATGTAATTCAGGCAATTTCGTGATACACAATAAAATCATAGAAACCCGTCATAGAATTGAAAACAGTGTCCATGCAGCCAACCATTTTGTAGCGAAGTTTACCCTCCAAACCAACAAGGAAATATTACAACCAGATGTATAATTTATACGTTTGTCGTTATTGTGGTGTGGGGCAGACACAAATGATCTTCGAGCTTTCCTCCAATGAATACTGGCATTGCTACAGTTAGTTTCCATAAACTTTCAAATCGTTAATTCAGGGCAAACAAAGGCTAGCTTCCTGCTATTCTTGTTCCGCACAACCAGTGAATGATAAAATCAGCTTGCCGTTCATGTGCATCAATCCAGACAATGACCCTGTAGAAAGCGTCTGCGGGCATCATTTGATTTGATGCATGGAATCACATCTTATTGTTGCCGTGATTGCACTACCCTGTGAATAAAATCGATCGCAGAATATAAACTCAGTGGCACATACCGTACAATAAACCTGATCAGTATGCCAGACCACTAGCTATTCTTTACACACAGGTTGTTTATCAACAGCTGTGATCCAGAATTACCAACCACATAGAGACCTGGTGATGAGTGGATTTAAATAAATGTGCCATTCATGGGTTTTGGAAAGATTTCTGCCCATATAACAAGGCGACTGCAATTCGTGTACTATTTAGAGCAACGCGAACGGTCGGGGCCACGTACGATGAAATATCTTTTGTATATTTCGTGCTCTTATGCAGGAATTCTCGGTGTAGCCAACTCATAACATAACTAAGATGAAACCCAATTCAAGAGATAAATGCGTGCACAGACGGCTATGTACGGCAAGATAGTGCCTAAACTGAGGGTTGGGTCTAGCAAGGTACTCCGTTCAAGGTCACTTGTGCATTTGTCTTTTATTCTGTCAGAAGGCATCCAGCAAATTTCAATAAATATTTACGCGTTGTTCCAAACTAATGTTTGTGCTAACGCCCCAACGTTTCGATTACGTCCCACTCAGTTGTTTACAATTATCAGCATTCATGGGCCACAATGGGATTCAAGTTCTTGAAGCAATCAAGTATCGACGACCAAAATAACTGTTGTTAGCCCGCAGTGATTCACCAGTTTGAGATAACCCACATTTCATTTGTCCGTTGAACTTACGTGCAACGCCAAGAAATCGGCTGTGTAGTCAATGCATTTATAACCGAAGCGTCACTCAAACACATGCCATCCAAATCTAACTGTAGTGCGGACGACATAGATAAATAGTTAACAGCCAGCCCACTGCGCTTCGCTCAGCAAGCAATGAAAAACATAATATATCACAACGACAATCTAACAGCTTACCAATATCAGCATACTGAGCTGCAAACCAAGTGTACAAAAGGGTGTCCATCGTACTCTGAGGAATTTCGAGACAGTGCAATCGCTAGTAAATGCGCCATGAAGCTTAAGCAGATTCGGGATGACAAGCTTTTTTACTTAGTGAGATAGATTGCTGGAATACGTCAACCGAGGTCGTCTATTGTCTCCCACGGCGACAGTTTAAATATCGCCATGGCGCCATCAACATGCAAATTTTAATCTCAGCTTACGCACCCTTTCTATTTCAGTTGCGCTTCTTTCCCCCTCTTGCTTAACCACTCGCACTAAATTCAGCATCAAAATTTATTATATTCCCCTTTGTGCATATACTACAATATTACGTCGCAATTTCTTGTTACATTTGGATGGCGCGGCAAAGACTGCAAGCCCAAAATGTGTGGGTTTTGATTGCTTGTCAACGACTTGTTCCGCACGTGTCTCTTTTGCTCATTCAACTGGCCAAACTTTCAACGATATTCGAACGTAGATGAACGATGCATTTAAGACGGAACGACCTTGGGAACCTGCATTTGTTCCTATTGTATTTGAGTTCGAATGCCTATCCTATGCAAACTTTGCCTCAGTGCAAACTTTCCTCTTTCGTATTTTTCACTATAATGTTCTAGGGTTGTTTGAAAACACAGGACATATTTTTGCATTATGGAGAATCGCACTCCGGTGTCTTGTAGTGGTATTTCTGGGTCCGCGCTCTAATCACTCACTTAGAACCGCTCTGCTAGGCAAAATTTACTTTTGCTGCATTATACAATATGACCTCGCTTATTGCGATTGCGCTAATAATCATATGGAAAATGTATAGCACAGGTGTGCTCGGTGTGGGCGATTTCAGTCCGAGTTCAGTGCTGTGACAATCCTATTTCTCTCCGAAATAATCTACGGCGAAACAAACTTCGGATGGAAATCGGATAGTCAATACACAATCTCACAGCACCTCTTCATGAAGTTTCCATCGAACCCTTATCCACATGTCGATTGATTGAGTACCATTAGTAATTTTTTAGGCAGCATTCAATGTTAAATGAACTTACGGAACCAATTCGCAGTGCCTCAAACACCATTTTCCTAGTAGAATACATGGAGTGTGTAGTCTAATCCGAGAGAGATAATAATGAAGCAATGTGATTTATAATGCAAGAAGCCGTTTTTATTTGCTTAAGCCATGTTACCGACATTATATTCTTCGTTTTTCAAACAGCGCTTTCACTCCGATATCGAGCGGAAATCGGACAATTAGAAACCTCATAGAACTTACTCATACTCGTAGCTGCCCACTTGCACACCATTTTGCTTTACGTTGCTGCATAGTTCTGATAGTTTAAGTAACTTTCGGTACAGTTGTTAAAGGCCACCGATTTCGATCCGGACGCGGACAGGAATCCGACTGTTGACAGTTCGTTTGTGATAAGATGAAGATTCAAGAAGTAGTTGACCTAAAAGCCAAGTTGTATTGGTGCCTGGTACTTCCTAGAGAATGTCCGGAGAATATTCTTCAAGAGATGTGATTTCCCTAGTTTCTCCATCTCAGTCAATTACTATACTGTCTACGTAAATCAAACTGACTGGATACATCGCACTTCGATGCACTGATGGTAAAATTTATTCAAAATTACCTGAGCTGAAAGAAACAGTGTACATCCGTGACTCATATTATGATTTTTCAACACGGATCTTAACCATTTAAGGTCAAATTGCAAATTTACTTCGTGAATAAAACGAGGTACCTGCTTCCGTTTGAGAATCATTATGGTAACGCAAACTGTTGTGTTCGATTGCCTATTTTACTCCATTCTGTGCCCTAGAGTGCAGAAGGGATGCCAATACTTAGCACTGATGCTCCGCACCAACATTACCACAATTCGTTTTACGCGGGATAGGATATTGCCAGATCGCCTGCATTTAAGCATACTCTGACCGGTGACTTACTTACTTATGAACTAAACGTCAGAACTGTTCCACCATCGGTCGGTTGTTTGGCGCATTAGAGAACTGCTAACCATTTAGAAGCTGTCAACCGTGATCCAATCCGTTTAAATACATTCTGTAGACGTCGCTCTAAAGCCGTAACGGCATTTGTCCTACTGATCACAGACAGTTGTGTTAGCACACCATTTGGGATACTAAGGTTTTCTCAACGGAGAGGGTTGCATTTGCCCAGCAACTGCAGCTTATCAACTTATTAATGGGTAGGGGATTTTTGCACAAGTTATAATTGAATCGTCTCCAAACATCCCCGGAAAAATTATGTTCGGGACTCAACCACACTAAGCGTGCAATTGAAATGCTCAGTGCGATAAAAAGGTAAAAAAATTTAGGTGTACAGCGCCAAAAACTGCACCAATCCGATGATTCATGCAGTGGGAACCCGGGTTAAATTTGATATTTATAGTGACAGGAATTGTTAGCTAAATATAAAGAATCCACCTGGTAGGACCACTTCAGAGATTTTAAGAGGCGATATGATTGGGCGCGCCAGGATATCTAAAATTTTGGAAATGCAATAATTAAGCATAGTATCTCAACTAGTGTTGTTTGTCACTTTGGCACAAATTACATATGCAGGATTCATAGAATTCTGACTTTTGAAATTAAACAACATATACCGAGGTGAGGTAAGAAGGAGCTCGCCCACCCCTTACCTTATTCAAATCCCGTGCTAGCGTAGGTCGCCGCCATCCTAAATAGTGAAACACTTACTGGTCTCAAACCACAAGCTACATTTTGGCTCAGCATTCAAAGTTGTGAGGCGATCCGCTAATCCACCGTTAACTCGGTTTGTTGTATGGGTTACGATAAGCACGTTACAGCCAAATCCGTGCGTTCAAATCAATAATTTCTCAGGTAAATTCAGCCCTGAACGAATGGGTGAAATATCGTTATTCATTATGCACCTCAAGCATATCTGTTCGCTTGTAACGTTAGCTATATCTATGCACATTAGTTATTAATAATGGTACAGAAAAGGCAATAAGAAATGCATGCATCTAAGAGTGAACAACTGCTTGCTGCGCTTTTCAAATTTCTGAAGGAAACTAACGACATTACACTATTGTATTTAACCAGAATTTCGTTATTACGTCAGTAGTTAGCATCAATTGAATGTGCGTTGTAGTGTCGAAGTAGATTTTCAACTAGCAAAACAAAGTATATTGCAACTTTTGAGTTGTTTCAGGTTAACCACACAGTTTCAGCGTGTTGTTTTCCCTTTACACTGAAGAACACGCTCTAGGTACTTATCATGCAAAGGTTTCTATTCTAGAATTGCAAAAATTGCGTGGCCGTGACATTTTACATTTAACCTATGGCTCCTAACACATGTTTACGATGCAACCAATATGTGATATACCATTAGATTGAGCTGCCGAGCAAAGCTAATGAAGCAACTCATTGAACAACGATCATCACTGCATAAAACAAGCGCGTATGCTAAAATTGAAGCACAACCAATAAATGGTCGATCTCTGTGTTTTTGAGTTAAATGGAAACCGTTTCGTTTCGAATATGAACACGCGACAAATGTTGGCGTTATGCACTAATAAATAAACGTTTACGCTGCCTAGTATTCGTTAGACGCATAAAAAGAATATTGGAATATAGAAGACAGACCACCAAATATTGAAAATTAGCAGTTAGTCACCGCAATATAAAATTTTATCCTTACAACAAACACCGATCCGGCTGATGCAGCAAATCAAAAAGAAACGAAGAGCAGTAAGTGTTCCTGAAAGGTTGATATAACCACAATATATGTGTTGCGCTAGGAATCAGTAAGTAACTTGTATTCCCTAACGAAAGTAAACTACAGTATTTCCTAGTTAACTGATTAAAACGGGGCTGCAGTTTGAATCCAACATAAAGAATTCAAGGCAAAAAATGATATTCTGTTTCGGAAACCCTACTTCAGCAAATGCATAACAAAGGAGGTGGATTAAATCCAAGCTGTGGCGCCACATGCAAACATATATAATGCAACTAATCTAACATACTACCATAATAAATATACACTTACACTTAAGAAATTATTTCAGAACTACTAACTTAAACAGATCAAAGGATTGTATAAAATAAATCAAATCGTGCTTCAATAACATCCGATGTACACAATATGTAACGCACTCGATAAGCAAAACTAAGACTCGGTTGCGATCAGAACCTGTTTGCATCAGAAAACAATGTATTATTAAAAGGGCAACCAAGAGCCTGTTTTGTGACTCTGGTTTGCTTTTCTCGGAATTTCAGAATCTGGCAGAAACCTATCATATTCATCGCTCTAAGCAGTTGGTCTTGCGCGTATACTAAACGAATCTCGCTCACGGGTGCCGGTTTTGCTGCTAGACTAGCGGCAGACAATCGATCGCGCAGCCTCATGCAATTTCGTTCCGATTGCCTACGCGATTACCAACTGCTGCCAATATGGGGCTAACAATAAAAACAATCCTCATAGTATTTGCAGGCTATTATCTCAAACAGATCGAAGAATAGAGTGAAACCAACCAATCGTTTTTCACGCAAAATTTCGATAGACACATCCACAGAAACACCGCCTTGACAAATTTGCAGAGATTGTCCGTTACTAACGTGTATATACCGAAATCAAAGAGCACGACAGATGAGAGAGCAGAACAAAAATATCGCATAGCCCAAGGAGCCAGTTACATAGGCAGAGCCAAACGGATTCCAAAATGCAGAAGAAAAATGCATGCTCCAAGATAGGATCATCAAGAGATTGCCCAGACCCCACAACATCCCCAAACTTTGTGTCCGCTTAGACCCCACGCTAACCCGATAGATAATCATTTCCTGGTCTTGCATCACTACTCAGAGTTGTTCTCCTCGCTCCATGTTGTGTTGCATCACACTAATCCAATTTTCCTTCGGTTTGCTGAGACTATCGCAATCAACCGGAGGGTGCCAAAGCTGTGCGTCCGCTAATATTTATTCATCATCTAAAGACTGTTCTGAATGCAAAATTTGGGATTCCGTCGTTTACTCTGCACTTCAAGCATATCTGGTCACGTTCAATGTTAGCTGCATCTATGCGTAACAGTGATCAGTAATTGTACAGAGGAATTAATATGAAATTCTTGCAGTTGCTTTTCGAAATCCAAGGGTAGATTTGAGAAAGGTTTTAAACGAACCCTTGGCGTGGTGTTGCACTATAATCTATACTAATGGAAGAATCATTTCACCACAACTGGTGACAAAGTGTTTATGAGCAAATTGCCAAGCTCAGCGACATTTAGTCAAGGAATGAACAAGATTCGTTACACAAATTCCTTTCTATATCGTGGGAAATGTTCATTTATTAGCTGCGCACAACAGAAGCGTCAAGTGGAAGCTTGTCGTTCATCCTGGGCTTGCTGCAACATAATTGTAAGCTATGCACAAGCAATGTATTAACCCGTTATGATTGCACTTTACACGGGTGCCGCGTGACCTACAAAATTGTATAACGAATATTGTAAATCTATCGTTTGCATTACTGAGTAAGCGCGAATCACGGAACCACCCAAATTGAAACAACTGGTTTGTCCGCAAGCTTGCAATTCCTCCTGGAGCTATAGCTGACTGCATACAGTAAAACAATGTTTAAGTTTCACAGCAAATTTGTGGTTCTAAAGTAGTAACAAGCTAACTCCAAAAGACCGTTAGACGGAAAGAAAATTTTTATTTAGCTGACATTTACGGACCAAGATACGCTTCTTATGCAAATTCTAATGAATGATCAGGTATGCTGTATATTGGTTAACCGTGCACAGATTACCATTCCTGCTAGTACGCAGTCACAGCTGTCAACTTCCTCACAAGTTCAGACAACCAGTATGAGTTAATCTATTACTGACTTACATAAGATTTTAATCGTACCTAGCAACGTACAAATACATAGAATGAAGCGGGGTTGTTGCATTCTTACTCCATCAGACATTGGATGTCGGGGCGCACGGCTGCCATGTTTTGGAAATCTGTAGATATAACTCAGCTAAGAATGTTTCCCAGGCAATTTCGAAGAGGTAGTAAGAAATAGCAACAACAAGCGTTGTTGACTGCTTACAGTGGCCCAATGATCACGATGTAAGCTGCTACCTATTACCCCAAGGTTCCAATCCAAACCTTTGCCTGTCTAGGCATGGTGAGTTCAAAAAAAACGCGTTGTGGTGTCCCAGTGTTGAGAACAGAAAGACGGAAAACAATCAAACACCGATTCACCCCTTTAACAAACGCTGATGATATATCAGCACGTCATTTACACTTTTCTTTGGGCATTTCATTAAATCCCTCGGAATTTTTGGGTTAGTAGTTCTGAAATAATTTCTTAAGTGTAAGTGTATATTTATTATGGTAGTATGTTAGATTAGTTGCATTATATATGTTTGCATGTGGCGCCACAGCTTGGATTTAATCCACCTCCTTTGTTATGCATTTGTTGAAGTAGGGTTTCCGAAACAGAATATCATTTTTTGCCTTGAATTCTTTATGTTGGATTCAAACTGCAGCCCCGTTTTAGTCACTTAACTAGGAAATACTGTAGTTTACTTTCGTTAGGGAATACAAGTTACTTACTGATTCCTAGCGCAACACATATATTGTGGTTATATCAACCTTTCAGGAACACTTACTGCTCTTCGTTTCTTTTTGATTTGCTGCATCAGCCGCATTGGTGTTTGTTGCAAGACTAAAACTCTATATTGCGGTGACTAACTGCTAATTTTCAATATTTGGTGGTCTGTCTTCTATATTCCAATATTCTTTTTATGCGTCTAACGAATACTAGGCAGCGTAAACGATTATTTATTAATGCATAACGTCAACATTCGTCGCGTGTGCATATTCGAAACGAAACGGTTTCCATTTAACTCAAAAACACAGAGATCGGCCATTTATTGGTTGTGCTTCAATTTTAGCATACGCGCTTGTTTTATGCAGTGATGATCGTTGTTCAATGAGTTGCTTCATTAGCTTTGCTCGGCAGCTCAATCTAATGGTATATCACATATTCGTTGCATCGTAAACATGTGTTAGGAGCCATAGGTTAAATGTAAAATGTCACGGCCTCGCAATTTTTGCAATTCTAGAATAGAAACCTTTGCATGATAAGTACCTAGAGCGTGTTCTTCAGTGTAAAGGGAAAACAACACGCTGAGACTGTGTGGTTAACCTGAAACAACGCAAAAGTTGCAATATACGTTGTGCTAGTTGAAAGTCTACTTAGACACTACAACGCACATTCAATTGATGCTAACTACTGACGTAATAACGAAATTCTGGTTAAATACAATAGTGTAATGTCGTTAGTTTCCTTCAGAAATTTGAAAAGCGCAGCAAGCAGTTGTTCACTCTTAGATGCATGCATTTCTTATTGCCTTTTCAGTACCATTATTAATAACTAATGTGCATAGATATAGCTAACGTTACAAGCGAACAGATATGCTTGAGGTGCATAATGAATAACGATATTACACCTAATCGCCCATGGCTGAATTTAGCTGAGAAATGATTGCTTTGAACGTACAGATTTGGCTGTAACCTGTTTATCGCAACTCATGCAACAAACCGAGTTAACGGTGGATTAGCGGGTCGCACTACAAATTTGAATTCTGAGCCAAAATGTAGCTTGTGGTTTGAGACCAGTAAGTGTTTCACTATTTAGGATGGCGGCGACCCACGCTAGCACGGGATTTGAATAAGGTAAGGGGTGGGCGAGCTCCTTCTTACCTCACCTCGGTATATGTTGTTTAATTTCAAAAGTCAGAATTCTATGAATCCTGCATATGTAATTTGTGCCAAAGTGACAAACAACACTAGTTGAGATACTATGCTTAATTATTGCATTTCCAAAATTTTAGATATCCTGGCGCGCCCAATCATATCGCCTCTTAAAATCTCTGAAGTGGTCCTACCAGGTGGATTCTTTATATTTAGCTAACAATTCCTGTCACTATAAATATCAAATTTAACCCGGGTTCCTACTGCATGTATCATCGGATTGGTGCAGTTTTTGGCGCTGTACACCTAAATTTTTTTACCTTTTTTTCGCACTGAGCATTTCAATTGCACGCTTAGTGTGGTTGAGTCCCGAACATAATTTTTCCGGGGATGTTTGGAGACGATTCAATTATAAATTGTGCAAATATCCCCTACCCATTAATAAGTTGATAAGCTGCAGTTGCTGGGGAAATGCAACCCTCTCCTTTGAGAAAACCAAAGTATCCCGACTGGTGTGCTAACACAACGGTCTGTGATCAGTAGGACAAATGCCGTTACGGATTTAGCGCGACGTCTAAGGAATGTATTTAAACGGATTTGCTGATGGTTGACAGCTTCTATATGGTTAGCAGTTCTCTAATGCGCCAAACAACCAACCGGTGGTGGAACAGTTCTGACGTTTAGTTTGTAAGTAAGTAAGATTCCGGTCAGAGTCTGCATAAATGAAGGAGATCTGGCAGTATGCTATTCCGCGTAAAACGGATTGTGCTAATGTCGATACGAAGCATCAATGCTAAGTATTGGCATCCGTTCTTCACTCTAGTGCATAGTATGGAGTAAAGTAGGCAATCAAATACAACAGTTTGTGTTACCATATTGATTGTCAAACAGAGGCAGGTACCTCGTTTTATCCACCAAGTAATTTTGCAATCTGACCTTAAACGGTTAAGCTCCGTGTTGGCAAATCATAATATGAGTCACGGATGTACACTGTTTCTTTTGGCTCAGGTAATTCTGAATAAATTTTACCATCAGTGCATCGAAGTGCGATGTATACAGTCAGTTTGATTTACCTAGACAGTATAGTAATTGACTGAGATGGAGAAACTAGGGAACTCACATCTCTTGAAGAATATTCTCCGGACATTCTCTAGGAAGTACCAGGCACCAATACAAATTGGCTTTTAGGTCCACCTCTTCTTGCATCTTCATCTTATCACAAACGAACGGTCAACAGTCGGATTCCTGTCCGCGTCCGGATCGAAATCGGTGGCCGTTAACAACTGTACCGAAAGTTACTTAAACTATCAGAACTATGCAGCCACGTAAAGCAAAATGGTGTGCAAGTGGGCAGCTACGAGTATGAGTAAGTTCTATGAGGTTTCTAATTGTCCGATTTCCGCTCGATATCGGTGTGAAAGCGCTGTTTGAAAAACGAAGAATATAATGTCGGTAACATGGCTTAAGCAAATAAAAACGGCTTCTTGCATTATAAATCACATTGCTTCATTATTATCTCTCTCGGATTAGACTACACACTCCATGTATTCTACTAGGAAAATGGTGTTTGAGGCACTGCGAATTGGTTCCGTAAGTTCATTTAACATTGAATGCTGCCTGAAGAATTACAAATGGTACTCAATCAATCGACATGTGTATAAGGGTTCGATGGAAACTTCATGAAGAGGTGCTGTGAGATTGTGTATTGACTATCCGATTTCCATCCGAAGTTTGTTTCGCCGTAGATTATTTCGGAGAGAAATAGGATTGTCACGGCACTGAACTCGGACTGAAATCGCCCACACCGAGCACACCTGTGCTATACATTTTCCATATGATTATTAGCGCAATCGCAATAAGCGAGGTCATATTGTATAATGCAGCAAAAGTAAATTTTGCCTAGCAGAGCGGTTCTAAGTGAGTGATTAGAGCGCGGACCCAGAAATACCGCTACAAGACACCGGAGTGCGATTCTCCATAATGCAAAAATATGTCCTGTGTTTTCAAACAACCCTAAAACATTATAGTGAAAAATACGAAAGAGGAAAGTTTGCACTGAGGCAAAGTTTGCATAGGATAGGCATTGGAACTCAAATGCAATAGGAACAAATGTAGGTTCGCATGGTCGTTCCGTCTTTAATGCGTAGTTCATCTACGTTGGAATTCTTTGAAAGTTTGGCCAGTTGAATTAGCAAAAGAGACACGTGCGGAACAAGTCCTTGACAAGCATTCAAAACCCACACATTTTGGGCTTGCAGTCTTTGCCGCGCCATCCAAATGTAACAAGAAATTGCGACGTAATATTGTAGTATATGCACAAAGGGGAATATAATAAATTTTGATGCTGAATTTAGTGCGAGTGGTTAAGCAAGAGGGGGAAAGAAGCGCAACTGAAATAGAAAGGGTGCGTAAGCTGAGATTAATATTTGCATGTTGATGACGCCATGGCGACATTTAAACTGTCGCCGTGGGGGACAATAGACGACCTCGGTTGACGTATTCCAGCAATCTATCTCACTAAGTAAAAAAGCGTGTCATCCCGAATCCAA
>CALYDF020006598.1:0-13240 GCA_944474145.2 Dicrocoelium dendriticum
GCTAGTGACTGTCTAGATATTTTAGTGCAATTCGGCGTCACTGTGAATAATACCTTGATATTGATATATTGGTTTAAAGTTTGAAGGTATAATGCACCAAATAAATATAGCTTGTTACGTAAAATATGTAGTATTTTAGTCTGAGGATATAATGAAAATTGTTGCTTGCATTACAGATTTAAACCCATTAACCGTCTAGTATTCCTGCATACGCGTTAACTGAAATTTAACACAGCATCCAGGTGTTAATAATTGAAATTAATTCTTAAAATATGCTACATCCGCGCTCATCCAAAAAGTCTCCTGGGATGCTTTAGCAGAATTTTGCCATTATTTATCATTCCCTCTAGTTTTGATACCTCTATTACATGCCTTAATAAATTCATGGAAACTATGATAATGTTCTTTGATTAAGTTTATCAACTAGAAATCTGCGAACCTAAATACGCGAAAAATGTTAATTTTGCTCATTATATTACCTAATGTGTTAAAGTTTGCAAACATATTTTTTAACAATTAATTAACAATATTTGCCCAATGGTTACCCAGAAAGTTATAGATAAGGAACCAAAAATATCCACAACATTTGTTTGTACTGAGTTCATATATATTGTGAAATGTCAATTATAAATGAACAATAAACAACGAGTTTACACTTATTATTATGGAAGGCTTTACAAGGCAGGTTGGATCGTTTCTTAGATATATCAAAAAGTAATAAAGATTTGCGTGTGTTTCAATATATTCCTGCAATCCGTGCATTTTCACAACACAATTAGGTAACAGCAAATAACTTTAAATATATTGCAGGAGTAGGATGAAAAGGTAAAGCAGTGTTACGAATGTAAGTTGATTGGTGAGTCATACGAACAACTTTTAAATAGGAATAATGGTGGTAGAGCAGTGACCGATTCTGTGAGCGCATTTCAGAAGTGAGACACACGTATGGAAAACAAATACTTGCAGCACTTCAGACAGCCATAATACTCTGCTAGTTTATTTTGTGACCTCACAAGTTTGTATTACTGCCGAGTTGTAGTAAAGAACGTCACACATGTGGATCGTAGGGAATTGAGTACACCGATAGCAATTAACTTCGTAAGCTGCGGTAACGCCCGCAGTAGACCCAAAATAATTTCAGCCTCTTCTCGTATAGAAAACGGTGCATTCCAAAAACGTTGTTTGATGTTCCATGTTGGAGCTGCTCCAATGCAGTCAGATCGTGTTTTAGCCACGGTGCCAGGATTCAATTGCGGATTCGACATGTGGACGAACCTACGCACTAATCATCTGCTGGAAAATAGGTCGATCTATTTGGCAGAACCCATCGTAACAGGCCCATATGCTGAATACCAGTTTCGGTGGCTTTCGCAGGTTGCCTGCAACAACCAAGATCATCTTAAAACAGTACATCTAAGTCAATTTCAGCGTCAACTTGCTGCAGTAAATGCGTTCCGAGCCTGAAACAGTGGTTGCACTAGGGACGCAGGGACAGCATCTTTTATTTCCTCACATTGAATTAGAGTACAACCCGGAGGGACTACTGACATGCCATGTCAGAATCACTTTGAAGCAGTTGCCTGTCAGTGTTTGTCTGAACCCCGCACCACAACTTGACGTCATTGGCAAACATCATGGAAGTTAGATGTAATTACTTGTGTGAGGTAATTGATAGATATTAAAAAATCAAAGACCTGAAACCGATCATTTTATGAGGTTAGATAAGTACCTCCGACCTCTGACAACCAAATGCTGCTGAAGAATGTGATAGCATTTACTGCTTATAAGAGGGTCAGCAGACACTTAACACTGTAGCTTGGAAACTAGTACAAGTTGATGTAGACCGTCGAATGTTTTCAAGAAGTCTAAGTAGATCACCTCAGCATCTTTTCACTTAGGAGTTGACACCTCTGGGATTATCTCCCAAATTTAGTTGGTTGCTCTTCCGCCATGAATATTAAAAAAGACATTTGGATCATGATCATAGCCCAAAACACTTGTTTGCTCAAGCTGTGGTTTAAGGAATATGGTACACATCTCTTCAAGTCAGATTAACATTGCAAGTAAACATGAGGAGACGTTACAGAACTGAGTATTCTTGACTAAGTTTTCTAACGTATTACAACAAATATGACTGCCCTAATTTTGCCTTATCCTTCTCAATTGAACCGCTATTATTCAGCAGCTTATATGCTTCATAAATGCTCAAAAAGACAAAAAATAGATATGTTGGTATTGTACTTGTATCGCAACCAATCTTCAGGACTTGTTAAGCAAATGCTATTCTACTCGGCTTAAATCATTTTTCATTATGCTTTGGTGTGCAAGTGTGTCTCTGTATGTAAGTACAAAAACCAAGTTGCGCCATTATGATGGATTCAAACAGGAACAACCTGACAACCATTGAGGATATTAAAATAGAATTGGTTTCATGTGAATAAAATTATTAAACTCTGATAGTCAGCAAATACACATTAGTAGTTTGGCGAAAAACAGTCAAGTAAATGACGGTTGCCAGGTGTAAAATTATGTTTGGTGTTGCGGTTTTATCTGGCCTGCTTGTTGAAGGATTTACGTCACACTATATAGGGCCGATTTTATTTATGTACGGATTCGACTTTCTGCAGAATTGTGCGCCCATTTTGATGGTTTCTGCATGTTTGCTATAAAGTATTTACGTACCGCTTTTGGCTAAATAAAACTGCTTTTATACATTACGTGCGCCAAAATCAGTAATGCTTTGCCACTCGCTATACTGCGCAAGGTTGCGGATACGCTTCTCGACTTAAAAAGGTTATATTCCGTAGGCAAAATATTTAGTTTCATAGTTTTCAGTAAGTTGGTTATTTTAAGAAGCTGCCATTAGCAGCATCATAAGTCGGTGTTCTGCTATTTACCAAACCGCAGTGTGAAAATTTTGGATAAATCTAACCATTTTTATCTATGTTACGGTGCGTGTTAAACTATTATGTGCAAAATAAAAATTACTTGAGGTAGACAAGGAAATTTTACTCCGTTTTACCATGTAATTTATTTATCTCCAAATAGTCTTGTTCATAAAAAGATGATTACTATAACACATTCGAGGTAGTCGATATGATACGGCCGAGAGAAAAATAGTGAGCGTTCAGCCAACCAATAAATTAGTATTATACGCAATGCAAAAGCCGGAAGGCTCGTCTAATAGAATTTGCGACATGAAGCTGACAATATAGGGGGATTAAAGAAAGATTTCAGCATTTTCCACGGCAATTTAATAACTCTGTCAGCAGTTTTCACTAAATTTGGCTAAAAAATTCTTTTTGTTCTATGGTACTGTTTGTTGTATTATACAAACAGTAATAATCGAAAAAGATCTAACTGCGTGCACTATTAAAGATGTTCCTTTTTCCGTGTTTGCAATTGTTTTTTCTTTGTCAATAAGCTGCGAAGCTTCAAGTCACTTTCAAACTACGATTTGAAATTAGCTGCACTACGATTTAAATGCGGCTACTTGCACTAGTTTACCGACAAATGCCGCTTTTCACACTGCAATAAACATACTCCGATCGACAGGTTATTTTTGGTGTTTCTATACTCCAAGAGACTAATAAATGGAAAGTTGAACTGGACAGAGGAAAAAGACAATAAAAGGTCAATGTTAGCGAACATATTTTTTCGATAATTCTTCATCAGGTTTATACAAGTATATAGCAATTACATCAATTGGATAGACCACTGAGTCGTTATAACTTGGCAAAACAAGTTTACAAGTCGTCAAATACCGCCAATAGTCAGCTCAATGTCAGAACCATCACATGATCCGACAGAGTAACATAAGTATTTGATCGAGTCAGGGCAGTTGTGTTACCTGAACAAATTGCTTCTGAGTGCACGATTTCGGTTCGGACAACCGGATTACCATAACATCAGCGGCATATAATATCCGTCTGAGCATATACTCCAATTGATTATCCGGGGCCCTGTGGATAATTTGGGATGCTTCGGTTGGCCTATGTTGACAAAATTGACAAGTAGACGGAAAATTGTTAGAAAAGTGAATTATAAGCATCTTAATGATTTAGGCAAAATCTTTGCTATATGCACAAATGGAAGTAATAGCACTCCCATATTCTAATGATATATAAATACCTTAACACCAGTGGAACAAAAATAATCGAATATTTCGTCACGGCTAGATGGAGATAAACAGCACTTAGAATTTGTTATCCATTTGATGCACAGGTATTTTAGATTGCCACAGATAACTATGACATGCTTCTCTTAATAGTTCATTCATAGAGATCAAATCGTATATAAGAAGTATTCATAATTGTTCTTAAATCAAACGACAAGACTGCTGATGTAGCACATGGAAATAATAGTTCGTCTCTTACCAAATTCCGATAGTAAAACAGTACGTTAGGTTTGCTTAGCAATCAATTACAACGCATAAAAGTGTCAATAATCATTTCAAAACCACTCTCGAAGATTTGTTGGATTGTGTAGCATGCCTTTTGCTAAATAAATCACGTAATGAATTAAACAACTTTTCACTATAATATATGGGGCATGATACTTGTCGACACAGGATAAAAGGATTACTAAACAAAATCTTATTTTGAGAATTAGGCCTTTTTCATTGACATCTCATAATTCGTGTTTATTACTGAATTCACGCTGGTCCAGCGTTAACATCAGTTAAGAACCCAATTGATTTTAATGGAAATTGAGAAGTTGATTTTTAAATCAGGTCAGCGATTTATTTTACACCAGCGTTTTCTGATGTATTCCACTAGCCTCAAGCTTCCCAAATGCAGGGTGTTTGAAATAGAGTTGTACAGCCCAAATTTTCTACTTCTTATATTAATTACTTTTCCTAGACTTGATGCATAATTAGTTGAGGAGATTCGCTTATTTCTTTATTGAATGTTTTTGTAAGCACACGTCCGTTTCACCGACCACCTGCGAAAATTCAATTCATTCTACCAAATCTTGAACATTTGGTGTCTTGCGAAAGCGGCAAAAAATCTAGTGTTTATCGAGCGAAACACAAAAATATTTACTTATTATTCTTAACAGGTCCTCAATAAACATATACTATTTTATATTTAAATAGATTTGATGGAGGAATCTGGAGATCAATGACACAAAATGACGCTTTTAGACGAGTATCTACATTGCAGTTCATGTAAATGATTGCAAAGCAGTTTGGCATCAATATATTTTGGTGCTTAATGTTTCAAGAAGAGCTGTATCACAGTAACTTGAATATCAGTTCAAATTCAAACATTTATAACATACGATACTGCCTACTCGATTTACCGAAACAAAATAAGTATACGTTTTAGATCAAAAAGGAATTGTTCAGTTAAATTAACGGTAGAATATTGCGAGATCAAAACGAAACATGTAAAATTTATTTAAACACCTAAACCGATCGAAAGCTTTGGATAAAAATGGCATGCAGACGAAAACAAAGTAACAAATCATAAGCAAGCAGTGGCAAACAGACAAAATAGGCAGTTTGAACAACCATATTTAATATTAATCGGGTTATCACGTATATTAATGTGAATAAGCAATTACGAAATAAAATCTTCATGCGTATCGGACTAACGCCTTTAGATGCAGAGATTAGTTAACTTTCGACAAATGTACCGTGAAAATTTCAAACAAATTGTTATTGTTTCCAGACAACACGTTGCTTTCATGATTGATATAGAAGTAACTTGCAGTTGTTGTGATAATAGAATTGCGGTAGTTTATGCTAAATAATCTTGCAGTCCACTCGGCGCTGAGCGTTCTATAGAGTATTGTTATTATTTTTAAGACTTAGAGCGTCAACCCAACGACTTGATTAGACAAAGGGTTTATGGTTGATTGCAATTAAACCCGGAACCCTGATTCGGTTGCAACGTCATTAATGCTCGGAATGACATATTTATTTGCATTTATGTATAAGTGCCCAGATAACAAATGCGCGTACATATGACACTTAGCGAGCATCTCCTACAGAACCAAGTCTAATGTATCATCAGTGGAAATTCTCAATCCTTACAATAGTACTTACAAACCAACGAGATTTTTCTGCTAATAACATTAGCAGATGTACTTATTTCGATTAGGTGACTCAATAAAAGATTTGGAAAATCCTCACCATTTACAATATGCACAATATGCAACGGGCAAATGCCACAAGGGAATGTAAAATGTTAGGTCAAATTTCTAACGTTTTTATAAGTTTAATGAAAAAGGGTTATCACTAAACAAAAACTGCGATTTTTATCCAGAATAATAGCATAATTGGTAGTTTAATATCTTGGAAATCCTTCCTGTGCCCATCATGTATGTTGGAGAGCAATCAGCAGTATAAGCTTAACTCAGATAGTTTTACTACTAATTCTTATAAACAGATATCAAGTAAATTAAAAAACATAACGTAAAATAATTAGAAACATTGCACGGTTTTGGGATCAATTGATGCATATTCAGAACTTACTATCAAATCCAGGCCAAAAATTTGAAAGAGTAAAATCGAAAATCCGCACAAGTAACATGGAGGAAAAACAGAAACGAGTTATTTACTTGTCACCTATTTTGACCTCATGTAGTTGACTTAAGTATCCTCCGTGTTCTTGGACAATGGATTCTGTAGAATCTGGACTGGCTTCTTTTGTGAGCATAAGGAAGGCTGAAAATTTCGAAAGCATATTGTATAGGTCGTCGCAAGTGTTACAAGACAATTACCTCTCTATCATTGCGATGGAACCTTGTATACAAATAAAAGAGCACGCTTCAGATCCATCTGAGGCCAAATGTGGACATTATGAGCCAGAATGGAACAAGTATTGGCCCCTGTGACACATAATTTGGCAATATGCATGCACGTCGAAATACCTTGCGCCACAAGAACACTTGAACTAATATAGAGCCAATGAGACGGTCAGAATGTGCAACCTATCCTTGTTTCGTGAACGGACAAGTGTTCCCGTCGAAAACATGCGCTTTGGAGTAGCTTCTACGAGAATCGTCTTAATTGCATCCGAAGGACTTCAAGCTAAACGACCAGTATCTGCCTCCTCTTTAATAGGTAGCTGCATGAATTGCTCTGTCTTTGCCGCTGTTAACACTGGCACCTGTTTAGGCTTCTCCCAAGGTGTCTTAAAATAAATCAGTCACCGTATCCCTGCAGAGGTTAACCTTCCGATCAACCCTGCCAAGTCGCAATTCATGAGGTTTGGTAAGTGTGATCACGGCCGAACGTACACAGTGGCTGGACAACCGTTACATCCCGCTCCTTTCGTAAAAGACCTCCGTGTAGTCTCACGCTGCTACCTGAAGTCGGTGGACAGCACAAATAGGCTTTACCAAAACAGCCTTCGTATGCTTTGGGCTCTCAGGCGCAGCTTTAGCACTTGGTCGAAGAGATTGCCACTCGCCTCTTCGTCTCGATAATACGACCAATGCTGGAGTACGGCACTCCCGCATACTGTCCCATCACCCGGGGCGAAGTAGAAAAGCTTGAGCGGGTGCAGCATGTAGCCACTAGGCTGATTCCCAACTTACGAGGTATGCCATACGAAGACCGATGTAAGAAACTAGGGTTATACACCCTATCTTATCGTCGGCTGAGGGTTGACCTCATCATGACGCACCGGATATTACATCTGGGTGATTACCCCATGTTGAGACAACTACTACATCTGCGCACACCAAGCTGCACGCGAGGACACCGGTATAAACTTATCGTCCCGGATTTGAAGCGGGTCGCCCATCAACTCTGTTTCGAACGAAGAGTGGTGAATGTCTGGAACGACCTGCCTCAGCATATAGTAGAAGCGAACACAGTGGCTAAATTCAAGATGCTACTAGACAAACAGCTTGCAGAGGCAAAGTACAAAGAGCGAAACGATAAATAAAAAGTTCATGTCCGCAAACGACGAATGATGCAGCTACACAGAGCAAACTCTACTCGCTGCTTCGCACCAGTTCTCAGTTCTCAGTTCTCAGTTCTCTCGCGCAACAAGTTCTGCATGAACATCAGATCCACATTTAGTGTGCCTTCCTAGCAGATTCGACGTACTCGTGATAACACATTACATCAAGCTACGCTTATATCTCAGAGTGAAGAAGGTGTGGAAGTACGTAAATTGACCAAAGTGCATTGGCTTTCTGTGTATCTGTCGCTAGATTGAACCGTGTGGTTTCTTAGTTAACAGACGGTGAAAATACGGCAGCTGATTTTTGAATTATTTTTTATAAGTGAAATGCCGTGCTGCATGGGCACGACTAAAAGTTTAAAAATCTTATTTTCCTTAACCTGCTCATCCATCACAACGGATATATCGTAATTATGCCGAAAATAGCAGTGAAAATTGACTATATCCGACTACAATTCTCTGTTATCCAAAATTAACATGAAGATTTCCGCCAAAAGTATACAGGATATTAATTGGCTCAACACAATCATCAAACAATTAAACTTAGCTTTAGCCCCTGCAAGCTTGTTGAATAATCTGAGGAATTGATTTAGCTCCTTCACCAACGATGAGGGTTTGAGCGATTTATGTAACTTGAAAATCGCCATGTAATTTAACGAGAAAAAGGAGATCGCTTTATAAGCAAGAGCTTTCGATGATTTATCATCAAACCAGTAAAACCATATGTAAGAGTAAAATTGGAAATTAAAAAATTTACCAGCTATAAAAGTAAAATAGACGAAAATTCGAATGAATGTAATTAAATGTTACGGGATTTGACCTTATGTCGTTGACCTCATTATCATCCGACTTCACGAGCCAGGAAACCTACAGTGCATGGACTAGCTACCTTCATCTGAAATGTAAACGCAAAGTATTTCGGTGTGCATGCATATTGCCAAATTATGTGTCACAGGGGCCAATACTTGTTCCATTCTGGCTCATAGTGTCCACAGTGGGCCTCAGATGGATCTGAAGCGTGCTCTGTTATTTGTATACAAGGTTCCATCGCAATGATAGAAAGGTAATTGCCTTCTAACACTTGCGATGACCTAAACAATATGCTTTCGAACTTTTCAGCCTTCCCTATGCTCACAAAAGAAGCCAGTCCAGATTCTACAGAATTCCTTGTCCAAGAACACAGTGGATACTTAAGTCAACTACATGAGGTCAAAGTAGGTGACAAGTAATTAACTCGTTTCTGTTTTTCCTCCATGTTACTTGTGCGGATTGTCGATTTTACTCTTTCAAATTTTAGGCCTAGTTTTGATAGTACGTTTTAAAGATGCATCATTGAAAGCCATTCCTCACAGAACCGTCGGATTTTTTCGCTTAATCAATATTAATGTTTTTATTTCTTCGCTGTCTTTGCTAAGTCAACAACCTTTGCTACTCTGGAAAATTCGAGTCACAAGTGTTCTCACCATTTAATCCCTTCCGTTTTACCAGTTGCCTTTGACTTTTGCCGCGTTCCGCACCCAGAACTTCTGGACACAATTCGTGATTGCCAGTTCTTCTTATTTGACTACATGCTTGATAGTTGAATTCGAAATAGACCACTTCATCTTCGACTATGTCATTTTCGTATTGTGCAAACGACAGCAGCTACTCACGAGCTGGTAAAGTCTGTCTTAGCGCCCAATTACAATGCAAGTGCTTATAAGTTATTGGGATAGATTTTATGTAACTATTGAGTTGTGAGGATTGTATAGATTAAGGAATAATTTAGTACAGTCAACACTTAGTGCGCGAGATGAGGTTTATCTGGGAAAGCACCAGCTACCATTCTTTGTAGCTTCCTTTGCTTTTCTAGACCTATCTATCCCTGTTTACTTTGGTTGTACAGTGATTCACTCTTTGTTTATTCTGTTGTACAATTCCTCCTTTTAAATAATATACCAATGTTCTGCTTGATTGATACGATTAGCACCAATTGCAAACAACCATCTTTGTTATAGACACGTCAATAATCTTTATAAAGTATGCATGAAATCCTTTCACATTTCACGACAGTTTGTAGAGTTCAAAATGCAGAAATAGCGGCTAATACCCGGCGGTTACAATACGCGACAATTTTTGAACTCACAGCCTCTACCTGTCCCATAATATCGCTCACATTTCCCACTACACTGTTTACACATATAATGTTCAACCCATCAATTTCGCTAAAGAAATTACTCTTACTGCGTTAGCACAGTTCTCCGGGAGCAGAGGACATCTGCCCGAAGGCACTGAAGGCTGTGACCAACAAGCTAGCTGAACCACCGTCACAGTTCTTCCAAAGGTGCTTCGATGAACAACAACTCCCCCACTATGTGGAGGTGTGGCATTTACCCCACTACTTTTAAAAGCGGTAACCATTCAGCTCCTGCAAACCATCGCCCAGTGACTCTCCTCCCTGTGCTGACGAAGGTGATGGAAACATTCATCGCTGGGGCTTTGAAGGACTACCTGGAAAAATGCAACATCTTGGTACCGGAACAGCATGGCTTCCGTCAACACCGGTCATGCACCACCAACCTACTGATTGCACGGGGTGGTTGAATGGAACTGGCTGATGATCGGGTCGGATTTGAGGTCATCTATCTGGATTTCTCCAAAGCTTTCTACCGCCTTGATCACCTTTTCCTACCTCAAAGGCTACAGCGCCACTTAATCGGAGATCTTGTACTTGGTTGTATTGGCAGCTTCCTTCACCAACTGAAGCTTTAATTGCGCGTTAATCATTACTGTCTAACCAAATTGAGGTGGAATGTGGTATCTCACAAGGCTCAGTTCTGGGACCTCGCTTTTTCTTGGTATTTCTCAAAGACCTGTCAAGTGTTATCTACTCAAATTTTCTGCTTTTCGTTGATGACTTCGAGATATGGCAGCCGATTAGTAACAACGCAGATCACGATCGACTCCAAAAGGACCTAGATTGCATTTACGAATGGTCGAAGAGGAACATGCTTCAACTGAAAATAGCTAAGTTCAAGGTGATACGTCGGCATCACCAGCCGGTGACCGATTACAAGCTGGAGACCACACATTGGAGAAGGCCTCTCAGGAGCGTGATCTGGGTTTATTTATACAGGAAGATCTCAGATGTTCAAAACAAGTAGAGAAGGCTACGTGAAGCGGCAATCAACACTTCGGTCTTCTTCGCGGAGCCTTCGGTCGATTTGTACCCTCAATCTTTCCCCAAATGCTTAACGCCTACATGCGACCGCGCATGAAATGTGCTATTATGGCATGGCAGCCGTGGCAGAAATAGGATCTTGTTGCTCTCTGGACTCCGCAACGAAGTGAAACTTGGAACGTCATGGGTCTCTTTCATCTGCCCTATCATCACAGCCTGAAATCCATAAGGATCTACAGCAGCCGAGATCAGGTTTTGCGGGGGCAACTCATAATGCTTTACCAAATTTTGATGGAATTAAACCACAACAAGTACCTAAGAGATCACCCACTGAAAGTGATAATTCATATAGCCCGCTTAAAGGCCATAGAATTTTCTTTTGTCTCCGCATGTGCCAGCCTTGAAACGCCCTTCATAATTATCTTCTATCTGCGTTGATGATTCATTGTCTTGTTTCCATTTCATTTTATGACTTAGTAGCCAGGAGCTACAAAACGCAAACAAACCATGTCTTGCTAAACTCCCAACCAATGATTTTATGGATTTATACGTTTAATACATGAAGATCTTCACTATTCTACATAAGTCTATTTTAAGTACACCAAAACCCTGTTTACTTTAGCACGCAATTCAATTTTAGCAATCATTGCCATCTCACTCGACTTGTTAAGAAATGCATTTTAACCAGTAATAAACCTTTTTTCCAATATTCCATTGTTATCTGCCTAGCACTGCATTCTCTCTGGTTTTCCGCTTGTGCGTTTGACCGCAGTACAATTATACACTCAGCGGAATGGCATTACTATTTTTCTTTTTTGACTGACCTCTGTGTAAAAGATGGAAAAAAACGTTTTATTTCCGCCATTACCCCAAACAAGTAAACTTTCTGTTCTGAGTTATATAATAAATGTGCTTAATCTAATCTCAAGTCTATGAAAGGTATGAATTAAATTGGAAACTGAACAACCGGAAATTCTTTGATAATCATATCTGCTGCTAGGCATGCTTAGTCCAAACTGTCAATCTTACTGAGCTCACTGGGTTCTTAGCCTAAAATAGCACGCAATGCTTAAATTTCCTTCAGGAATTTGTTAGAGATTTTTCTTTATATATTGCTTACCTTCACAGCTTAAAAATAGCCGACGAACGCACTTTAACATAATCACGTTGAAAATTTATTACGACGCCCAGCTGTGAGTTCATGTTGTAGATTGGTAAAGTATAAATTTTCAAATGTTAAATTCTACTAGGATTTTTAAAAGTACACAAAGGAATTTTGTCAATGGTTCGGACTACTGCTAAGTGTTGATCGCGCTGGAAATCACATTGTAATAAATCCAGATGATGATAGGAAATCGGAAACGGAAATATAACCACAAATTTATGGAAATTGGCATGAAAGTTTAGGAAAATTTACGACTTAAAGTATCAGGTCGGTAGGTTGGTGAAATTTGCAAGTTCCAAGTAAAGGCTTCCGCAAGGCTAGTTCAACATATATAATGACTCCACACTGTTCACGGCAGTAAAACATAAAGCCGCGAATCTGCTCTTCATGCGCGGCTGGGATTTTAGTAGTTTTGCTTTATTGATCACGTCCTAACAGCATTTCATATCACAAAAAGCAAAATCTCCATGTGAAGGGTTACATATTAAAATGGATAATTTTAAGTTCATACGAAACATGTTCCACTACTGACAATTTCAGGGGAGAATGGTTACGGGAAATTTTAACAGACAGCAATCAAATCTAGATTTATTTAACCATCTTTTATGCCATGATTTAGCTGCAATTAATTCTTAAACAGAAGCTGAGTTTACTAAATATGTTTGATTGAGAATGGGAAAACTTGCCTTCAGACGTCGTTTCCGCTGTTCAACTCTATATATTTCAGTGGCAGTTTGAACACCAAATTCTTGTACGCACTTAGTTGCCTATTGCTCTGGAAACTTTATTGTTTTAGGTTTTACCTTCCGCTAAGCTTTATTTTTGCTGATTAATTTCTGGTAGGGAGAACTTAGAAATAATGGAAACGCGCTCTGTAGGAGCACCTGATTATACCTGTTTTCCTGCACTGACATCGACTGCTTAAAGCAGCAGAACGCTTTCCGAATCACCATCCAACTCATGCTTTCCTCATTAACGGTCTTCGGTGTTTCT
>CALYDF020006599.1:0-13259 GCA_944474145.2 Dicrocoelium dendriticum
ACTGAGGGGACAATACGAAATGCATGCATCTACCAGCCTTCGTCTTCTTTCCCTGCTTTTCAAATTGTTGAAGGGAACTAACTGCTTTAAATAAAAACTGCCAAAAAAGCACTCTAAATGCTGTTAAACTTACCAAGCGCCTTCGTCAGCCAGCATCTGAAGCAGCTATATAGCGGTTAGAAATAAATAAAAACAACATCTTAGAACTTGGTCTTTACTACTAGGAGGATTTGGCTGACGCAGCGTAACAAATCCTACGATAACCCGTGCATACGTAAAGATGCGCAGTGGTACAAACTCGTCTATACCGGCTTTACTATGAGCAGACGGGCCGGTGGTCATACCGACAATGTATAGGTTTGTATACATAAAAACCAATAAATACTGGTGTTTTTTCTTGTGAGGTCTCCATACCCCAGGTTGAGCTGGTCACAAAAGTCCCGGAGGATTCCTACCTAACTGAAATGAGTCTAACGAAGACACAAGTCTTCGGGCTACTGCAAGGGTTTAATCTTTCCAAAGCTTCTGGCCCTGTTTCACTTCATCCGGAGCTGATGCACGAATTGGCTGCTGAGCTAAGTGGGTTTCTAACATGGTGTTTACAAGATCGCTCGCCAGCCGTTCCTTACTTTCGTAATGGAAGGAAGTAATCTTTTGTCCTATTTTTAAGGGCGGTGACAGAACTCTTCCCGTGAATTGTTGGCCTTTCAGCTTGAAAAGCGTAGTAGTTAGGTTGTTTCAAACATTGGTCAGAGATCCGGTGGACAATCACCTGATTGAGTTTTACCTTCTCAGAGCGGCGCAACACTCATTCCGTAAGCGCATTTCATGTCTGATGCATTTACCTCTAGGTTAAGAAACCTGGGTTGAGGCAATATACATGGATATCGCTTTCTACATGCTTTTCTTTAATTTCTCGAAAGTCTAAGATTTCGTATCACATTAACTAGTATCATTAAACTTGGGATCGTATTGGATATCTCAGCCGCGATTAAATTGGTGTCTGCTTTCCTAATGGGAGTGAATATTGCGTGCGCCTTAGGCGTAATCTTGCGCTTAGACAACCGGTTCTTAGTTAACTTTCGCAGGGATCTGTTCTAAGGGCCGTTGGTTTTCGAAATTTATGCCAGAAAACTACCCCAGGAGCTTGAAATAACGTCGCTATTTTGGGCTGATGACCTTAAGTTCTGAAATATTGTGGATATCCCTGGTGACTCTGAGGCACTGCAGAGTACCTTGGATAGGCTGTGTGATTGGTCAAACTTATGGTTAACTCTTACAACTCAGGCAATATGTTCTGTCCTCGGTATCGAAGTTGCTATTCCCCCACGCGCTCTGTAGTTGGTGGAGGTAAAAACCCTGTTGTCACTCGGCAGGTACATCTAGGTATCTTCTGCACCGCAGCGCTTCATTTTGGGAACAATTGTAGGAAAATTGGTTGTAGAGGGTTCCGTATGATGTGGATTATTCGCCACTCCTTCGGTGTCCTAACGGCGGATATTTTTGTGAAGCTGTTTTCAGCTATTGCGTGACCCCACTTAGAACACTCTATCTAGGCTTGCCCTCCTTGCCTTGAAAAGAACAAAATGAAACTGGAGTGGGTACAATGTTAATGCAGGGGTTACGGGGGCCAAATATTTCCCGAACATTTGCTTACCTTGTGTATGTACTCAATGCACCTCCACATAATTATACGAGAATCGATGCTCACTTACCGTATCATAACGTTTTAGATCGGTCCACACTTGTCCTGGTTATTTATTCCTGCCATGCGGCATAGTCTCCGAGGTCAAGCGATGAAGCTGACCGGTTAAGGACGGAAACTTGCTTGTCGCGCTGGGTTATTGAAGGTTGGAACGCGCTTCCGGCGCATGTGGTTAGGGAGTCTACGGTTGCAAGTGTCCAGCGTCAGTTAGATGCTGTTAGGTGGCAGTACCAAAGATTCCGCTTCACCTAACTGACTTGTATCCGCAAATTTCACTTCCTTTTATTTTAAATTCTTCTCACCTCGCTATCATAATTAGTTAGCTGACATTTCCTCTCTTGTTTCCTAAGCTTACCCTTAACTCTCTTACTTAATATAAACCAGCCTGGCGGGTACCTACTGGGCAGGAAAATGCGGGTAGAAATTGTTTTGACATGGTGTGACCCAGCCTCTGCTTTATGTTTTTCAACATAAGAAGCAGACATAGCAATTATCGGTCCAACGATACGCAAACTAAGTAACATTCACGGCATTATCCTGTGGTTCCTGTCCCAACTGAAATTGAGCTTGAGCTGACAACAACATCTGGCAAAGATTCCTTGTCATTACATCCGCTACAGACTCATATCGACTGTTTGGATCTTAATAGCATCTAGTAACAGCCACCTTCGAAGGATCCATTCTGAAAAATACTCCAATGAATTACTTGCTTGCTTTATATTTGTAGTTATATATTTGCTATGTGTATGTGCACTGTAGAGACGAATCATTCAAACGTGAAGATAAATCATGTCAACTGTAAGAACCTCACTGAAGAACACCAAAGAAGAATATCCTTCCTAATTTTCTGATAGCCCAAAATGTTTATCTCTGAATGGTGAATCGGAGGGGTCCAAGTTTTGTTTTCTCTAAGTATGCGCCGAACTATTTAAAGAAATTGGAGCAGATGGGGCAGAGGAGTCATTATCTGCAGATAAACGTTCTGAAGCCACATCCTAAAAACTATATTTTGCTTCCAACACAAAATCTTCATCTGCGGAGTCACTGTCTTAATCACTTTCCTTTGCAGCAATGTTGTCTAAATTGGGTATAGTGTGTTATACATTGAATCGAGGTATGCATCCCTTCTGAGATATGACTGTGGAACCGAAAACTCATTAGTAATGTAACTTTCAAATTATCGCGTATTATTATTTAAAAAAGGGAAAATTCAGTAACAAATATAAATCTAAATGTGCTCAATTTTTCAAAGAATTAGCCTTACTTCTAACGTAAAGCATCGTTTCTTAACACTTATGAAAATGGTTTTAGTAGTTTAAGAGAATACTATTAATATTTTAGGGAAGTATTGTTCAGTAAGCATGAGAAACATAATGAGCTTACCTTAACGTTTCTATTAGTTGTAAAGCAACAGTAACAATCATAAACATAAACTATTGCAGTTTATCGGTGAAAAGGAAAGGCAATTGTTGTAAAATTAACGCTGGTCTAGAAATGGCTTGTTTTCTGTTCAATGGGTTGTTAACTCTCTGCAAGACTGAGCAAACGTTTCAGAACCATTTTATCCCTTTGGGTCCCCAGTAAGGTTCACATGTTTTTAAGAGGATACTTCAGAAACTACACACAATTTAATCAACATGTTAATGCCTAGATTTAAATAAATATTAATAGCGTGCAATAAAAAATGGCGTTAAAACTTACCTTGAAATTATTTCATAGGATGATGTGTGAAGTGAGCCCTCGTGGCATTTGTACTTGCCAGATATTGACCAATTCGTAGGGGACCTAAATGGTATTGATCTGTTGAATAATGTTAGAGCTAACGTTCTTGTGTTCTTCACACCTCACACTACTTAACTGTGTCAAGGATTTGATAATGTTGACATATTATGCTATCTTTACAGATACATTTTAGGTCGTGACAACTATGATCCAAGGGTACTTTAGGCTTAGACTTGTTCAGACAATGCAGTTCTACTGAGCCTCTCAAGTCACCCATCCGTTCCAGAATAAAGATGCACCTGACCTAGTAAAAAATCACGAAATCACGTAACCGTCGTCTGAGCCCGCGTGCTTGTATCTGCGTATGTGTGTAAGTGTAGAAACTTCCCTACTCGACCGCTGGTTCAGGACAAAGCGCTTAATCACTGTGCGAAACAAAGTTCAGTGCATATCGAAGCCTACTAATAAACAAGTAAACGGTACTTGTGAACGTAGAATTTGGTTTCTGATTAGGTATTTTGAGTTTCAGTACCAAAATGTGTGCTCGTTTAAATGCGACGGAAGTAGCATAGCTAACCTAAAGCTCCGTTTTAACTATAATATAATAAATATGTATAATTTTCATCAAATAAATGGCTGCGCTCATTTTTGGTAGAAATCATATTTATACAAGTAATGTCATCCTCTTGAAAGGATAATGTGGATTTGTGGCGAAAAAGACGTTATCATTGACGCTGCTTGGTCCAGTATAACTGGATAGCACGATAGTTTAAGTGACAGCGGATACGCAAGCAGAATTGCTTTATTTTAATTTTCCAGAGCACTATTCGAATTTCTCTTTTTTGGGGGAGACGTTTCCCTCCTAATCTCCTACCACTCTTGCCATCTCACGGTGTGATTTTGAGGCAGGTAACCCAGTAGCCATGCAACTCGCTTTACTGCTGTTTATATGTGTGTATCTAAACCTGTCACTGAAGCCATCCATCCCAATCATCCATCGGTTTTTTGAGTCATGCACATATTTATCGCAATGGAGCCTGTGGAATGTGTCTTGCATGAGGATTATTATTTGCATTGATTGCATGGCTGGCATATTTGTTAAATGCACGACGATGTAGAGTAAGCTAGATTTAGTGAATTTTCTCCTTCGGATTTGACGACTGAATAGCACAGAGCCCAAGGATACAGAGATGAAAATATTGGTCGAACCAAGGGAACGTGTAGAACAAGAAAGTTAGCTAGAGGGACAAGTCCATTTGGAAAGTCAGCAAATCATTTTCAAGTTTAGCAAGGAATAGAATGATAAGAACATCGTGTTAGTGTTCATTCTTGAGCGGCTCGCTCATCCAATAATGACAAAGCGTTCCGAGTTATTGACTAATCTAAAATGAAACACCCAAACCACACCTATGTTAACCCTGTTCTACCCATAATACCTGCACTAGAATTCCCCAGTGTAAAGTCACGTGAACTTAGAAATATATGGAAAGACATGTAATGTAATGAAAAAGGAACGACATTGAAATGGTGAAAAGTAATAACAAATGATAAAACCGCAGAAAAGAAATTCAAATTAGGGAGGCCGGGAAGATGAGAATAATTTAACTTTTATCTTTTGCTACCCAACTGTGTCTAATTGGTGCTCATACCATTAACCGGAAGTTCACCGACTACGAATTCTGACACCCAGCCTTGGCGCTTGATAACTAGAACTAACTGTTTCCGACTTGATCCTATCCAAACTCGGCTTGTGGAGATAAATGAGATAAAAGATAATATAAGAGAAACTTAGACAGCCTAAATATACAGATCATGTCCCGTAAAACATTCCATTAATGTACGGTAAGTGAGGATAAGTTCTCCTCGAACATTTTGTTAGTGCATTGAGTGCCTACACAAAATTATTAGAAGGGCACGAGAAGTGAGCATCGCAAGTTCCAGGGGAAACTGTTACCCTCTCAAAAACACTCCCAAGCCCCATTTTGTCCTGAAATAGCAAGGCAAGCAAGCCTGGATGCAGACGGGGCCAAAAAAGCTGATAACATTTTGACAGTGTTGTCCGCAGTTAATAATTCGAATAACGGGTGTAAACTGCAACTTTTGGAACCATCAAAATGTGGTCATTTCCGTTTGCTGCTCGAATACAAACTCAAGGAATAGAATAAGTCAAGCTCTGCTTTGTGTGATATAAGAGGTCGTAGGGCACCACCAAGCAATCCATCGTAAGTGAGAGGTTATCTTATGTGAAGAAAGAAACACAGCCGAAATAAGGAAATCAACACATATATATACGGACGGAAAAAAACATAACATTCGCACTTACGTGCGCATATCCAAACTTTGCGAATAGCTACGAAAAAGGTGAGAAATGATATTAAAATTGAAATTTGTCTTTCACAAGATCATCAATGTTTGCTTGGGAATGGCTGCAACTGATCAAATGAATTGCTTTCAGCTATTAGACAGTCGCTATCGTTCGATATGTTGTTTTCGCATACGTTTTTTGTAAGCGTTTGCTCACAGATATACGTTGTTCCAATGGGTTCCGAAAATTCCATATCAAGTAGAGAGCGCTAAAATCCGAATATTTGTCATTCCCTGTGGCTCTGTTTAAGAATTCATTTTTGCGCAATTAACTCTAATCAGTTTTACTGGAATATTATCAAGAATTAAATCTTACGGATTTTGGAACTCAAGTATTTCAACCTCAATTATGAAAAGACAGGAATATCTCTCCAAAAGTTATTATTCAGTGCAAAAGTAATTGTTCTCGAATACTCGAGCAAAGTGTCCTCGGCGATCACAGTGCAAAAATCTTTGAAGCCGTAAATACGAGACAGATTTCATCCCTCCATTTTTATTTGAAACAATGAAAACATTCATCTAAATCATGTGATGAATCTGTACAGTTCACAGATGAGGTTTATCTTTCCCTGCAGTTTAAACTTCAGTTTAATTATGTGTGATGTGCTATCGATCATAATTACCAACAACGACAGCCGGATAGGATCAGCTGGCCTTAGGTTGACCTTCTGTTTTCCAGACAGGAAAGCAGCTGTTCAGTTTCGGAGTATGTAACAACATAACCGAAATTTACCGCAACTGATATATTGCACAAATTTGTGGGAAGGTAGATCAAAGGATTCTAAACGAAGGTAATTACAGAAAGAACTGGAACTGACGGTGATTAAGCGCAAATCCCTGAATGATATTGATGGTAAAAATGATTATTTTGAGTACGCATTATATATAGAATAATTTCTCAGAGAATAATTATTGATGTCAGACGCAGTGAATAAGCACTGTTGCCGTAAATTCCGGATCTTCCGAATGAGCCTTGATCTGCTTCACTAGATTCTTACCAACTCCAGCAATGTTACGTCCTCCAACAAATGTCACAACTCGGAGCTCATTCCACGATAAGGTATCCTCTTGCATCATTTTGTGAACTCTCGTGAATATGTGCTTTCCGGTCTCCGTTCCATGAATAGTACTGACTGAAGCAAAAACCCATATTATTGGAAAGCTCGAACTGTCGCACGACTGAACACGATGAGCAGTGCCGTACCTTAAATAGAATACCACAAGGTTTTAGGCTGCTGGTGTATCAGCAGCAAAAGCTTTGTTCCAATTTCTTCTGTTCAGCGCACAAGAGAAATTGCCGAAAAGTGGAAAGTAGAGAATAAATTGCACTTCTTAGGGCACCATTCGTGCACTTCTCTCCAGAAATATATGTCATTTAACCGAAAGCAATCAAGCAGCGGATAGGCAACTAGACAAGCATCTTGTCGTATACTGTCACAGATGTCTAGAAGAAAACACAACTCCATCAACAAGACAATCGTGTGTTAATGACCTATTTGCAAGGGAGGAAGTCGATCAGTTACTGCTGATCACCACTTGGCAACTTTTTTCATACGCTCGTCAAACCAATAAAATCAACCGTCAAGCGAGTACGGAAAAATAAACTTACAGCATTGTTGCGCAGGATCAGCATGCGGTACATGAACGTCGATAATGTATTACAAATTTGCTAAAACCACTTAACACAGACTAAGACCTGGATATGACGCTAAAACAGGAACGGAACTTAGTTGCATTAGATTTTTGAAGTCTTCGATTGCATAGATCATTGACTTCGGTTTCATAAACTTCAGCACTTTGGAATAGGAGGTCCAACGCCACCATATGTTGGCAAGTTGTTCCACTAAATGCGATTGATAGTTAGGGACCAAATATCTATGTTCTAAATAATTCGAGTAAAGATTAGCGTACCGCAGCTTTGGGTACTTGGGCCTTAACTGTTCATACTTATCAGCAACCGACTAGTGACAATTATCAGCTCAAAATGTCTTATATTATCGGACGACGTTAAGATTTTGTGGGACATCAAGAGAATGGACGACCACGAAATCCTCAATCACAACCAAGACGAGGCGTGGACAAGTGCGGAGTTGTCCAACAGCCCACATTCATATTTAACTTGAAGTGGAGGTACTACAGAAAAGCTCTCAGGAACGGGAACTCGATATGCTGGTAGAACATGAAAAAATAGTTCCAGACAGTCCAAATCCGTTTGATAAAATGCTGAGCTGCAACCTGGACTTTTGAAGAGGTCAATCGAAATTTTGCATTGGGTAAACTGTAAAGCAACAAAACGGTAAAGGAACGTAATCTTGCGTATCCCGCCAGGAAATTTAACAAACTTCAAGTCAGGATCTAAAAATACGAAGTGACCTGTACAAAGTAATCACATCGATATAGAAAATGTGTTAACTACTTGCAAACCCAATAGTACGCCAACAATGCGCGCTCAGATCCACGAGCGACCCATGGGTTTAGAATGCGAAAGTAAAATAGTAACCTATGTGGAACACACATGGCTTACGAGATAAAAGATATGCGCTGCAACTAAAACGTGTTGTAGATAGGTTTGATATACCAGAATTTCAAGCTAGGTGAGCCCTACAAATTATTCTAATCGGAGGAAATCTTGCCAAGGCAGGAAGATTGAATTTAGCGGTACTTGCGGTTTGCGGTGAAAATAAAGTAGCACGCCGATGAATCGTAAATCAGGCAACATATCACATGGCAACCGCGACGTTGTAACGATAAATGTACAAGTGGATAGGCACATAATTGATCTATGCTGGGCGTTGAGGCTGACTATGGTTGAAGTAAGGATAATACAGGCGTAATTCTAGGGTGGTCACCAGTTCCTCCTAAAATGCGTTACCAAGTTCCGATCCGGATTTTCGTCAAGGCCGGTAAAGATTTTGGCATTGGATCATCCTACACCGGCTCCACCTAATTTGTGTGTTAACAACACTTACATCAATACCATTACGACACAATTTAAGGCCTTCCTGGAGCAGTAGTACGAAGACTTGCCTTCTGTTTACGGAGAGCCAAAAGTCGGAATTACATCCCCTCCCGTGTCCCTTCCTCCTAATAATTATAGCTGTTGCACTTCTTTATTTATTAATAAATTTAGAATCGATGCAACGGTTAACCATCCCCACCACACAAATGCACTGTGATCTTGTATCTGGTGACTAAAGCTACAGCAACCTTTCGAGGTTCTGAACCAGCTGCAGCCACGTTCTTAAGTAGGACAGTTCCAAATATTGGTCAGAGCAGTGAGAAGATATATGTTGCGATATGTTAACATTTCGATTGTTCTCATCAGTCGCGAACACAATACAAGCGGGATTCATGGACAGTTATATACAGGGGAAAAGGTTGGTACACCGATCAAAATGTTAAAATCAAGACCACGGTAACTTAATTGAATGTCTCCATATTTTCTGTGCACACAACACAGGTGGATAAGCCCTAATTAGCAAGGCCTCACTAGTTGTCAAGAGTAGCGGATTGTTATTACGTACCAACACCTTGAACGCAGTCTCCGGGTTCACCTGATGTCGGGTTGCCAAGAGATGCTTGGTGATAGACGATGCGGGACTCCTGTTCATCCTCGGATCCACTCCGTTTTGTTGCGTCATCAGTTGTTCCAACCACCTCGGCACATGTTCAGCTACCCTCTGAGCTAACTGACGGCCAGTCCTGCCTATGTAAATGTCACCGCAACCGCAGGTGAACTGGTAAACGACGTGAGAGGCCGAACTGACTGATGAGTTGCTCTGACGGTCAAGAAGAACACGGCTTCGCGTTGTATGTATGAGTCGCAACTGGGCGGTCGCGTAGGTGCGCGTAAGGGCGGACCGGAGTTTATATCCGATATCATATGATACGTGGTCTCCTTTGAACGACAAGAACAAGTAAACATTATTTTTCTCTGCGGTTAACACCGGTATTTTCTCCTTGGGAGGCCTGCTGTGGATCTGAAAGAACTTCTCAGGATACCCACTCGACATCAAGGTTTTGAACAAAAATGCTTCTTCAGCTTGTAACAGTTCGGGGCTGCATATTCGTCTGGCTCTGTAGAAAAGCGTTTTAACTAGGCCACGTTTGTATGCGACCGGGGCAAAGCTGGAAAAGTGGAGGTACTGCCCGCTCCAAGTTATCTTGCTATGGACCGTGCGCTGCAGTGTACCATCAGTCCGTCTCTTAATGAGTATATCCAAAAATGGCAGGCTATCATGTTGCTCCTACTCATGGGACACCGATAGGTTTGGATGAATTAAATTCAGAGCTGTCAACAGCCGCGCAAAATGTTAGTCGGTGGTGAAGACTAGGATGTCGTCCACAAACCGCTTATACAACGTAGCTTCACAACTGCTGAAGTAACTTGTCTTTCTATCAAACCGAGAAAAATGTATGCTAGTACTTGTCCCAGAGAGCTTCCCATGGCGACGCCATGGCGTTTTTGTCCGGCATTCAGTAGTTCAAGCTGCCAGTGGGCTTCAGGATAATCGGTCACCAGGAATATCCTGACTCAGGTAACTCTCAAACCATCCGATTTGTGTCTAATAACAGTGATCACCACCCAGCTTACTGACTGACAGAAACTGTCATGGGTTAAAACGCTAGTTGACTTTGCCACTATGAATGGTGTAAAATAATACAATCGGAGCCGCTCAGAGAGGACAATCGGATAATAAAGTGACCTACGTCTGAAGTGGTACATACGTTTACTGTTAACACATTAAAAATAGCAGATTGTAACTTTACTCCAACCTCTCGTAGAATATCTTCCTGTGCCCAGCATATATTGGAACCGCTATCTACCAAAACATAATTCTGAACTGATTGTAAGTGTCCCATCCAACACACAGGTACCAATACTTGCAAGCTATTTCCTAGAGAACTGTAAGTATCCTAGAAATTGCTCGGTTAATTTTTGGGAGTCAGCTGCAATGAAGCTGCCAGCTGAAATTCGGTTAAAGGCATCAGGTACGCTGCCACGGATTACCAACGACTCACGGGGAGCCATCAAATTGTTGAACCATCCACTCATGCAACTTTGTGAAGGCATGGATTTATCAACAACCGCAATATCCCACGAAACACGGCTGAACACGGGGGACCAGCAGGGCCCGGAAGGCCGCGATCAGTCGTCTAACCGAAAGCAAACTCAAAGGCAAACTTCACCACAAAAAACGGTTAATGGCCGACCCGTTAACGGTCGGCACAAACTCCATTTCTACCACAACCGGTGCTAGCTCACTCTTGGTTACAAAAGCACTATCCTGCATGTATACTAATGCACAAGGCCTCATAAGTAAGTTGGTAGAACTCCGTCACCGTTTGGCTTCGGAGCCTCGAGACATCATAATGATCACCGAAACCTGGCTGAGCGGCGAAATCACAGACGCTGAGATTGCCATACCGGGTATGTCACTTCTCCGGAACGACAGAACGGGCAAGGGCGGTGGCGTGCTCATTTATTTCCGAACGAACCTTCGTTGTGAGCTCATAGACGATCCCCAGACTTGTGTCACCGACGTCCTTTGGTGCAAACTGTGGTTGGAACGCAACGACGTATGCCTTCTCTCTGTGGTTTACCGACCACCGAAATCCACTCCGGAAAGGGACAACAGACTTATCTCCGCTTTTCGCTCCGTGCTTAATCAGAAGTACAGCCACATCCTCGTTGCAGGAGATTTCAACACCCATGACTTGGAAAATCCAGCATCCGAGACAGAGGTGTTCAAGGCATATTTGCAAGAGCTACTCTCTAGCACCTTCTTGTATAATTACGTCACCGTTCCAACCAGGTTCAGAACAGGAAACAACCCATCTATATTAGATCTAGTGCCCACTAACGAAGAGCTCATGGTCGATGGACTAAAGGTGTGCAGTCCTTTGGGCCGTAGCGATCACGTGACTTTGCAGTTCGATTACATCTGCTACGCCGAATATCCAGCTGCGGAGCTCGAAACGAGGCAATCTGTTATCCGTTACCACGTTCTGTCTGCCTTAGTTGAGAATACCAGTTGGACGTTTCTAGCTAACTGCACCCCAGAACTAGCCTGGGAGACATTTGCGAACACCATCACGTCACTAGTCATGGAAGCCTCAACACCAAAAGTTTCCCAACATCCTCGCACAGCGAAATCATTCTTGCGAAGCCGGACGCGAAAATGCATGACTCTAAGGGATCGGGCATGGCGCACGTATAAAAGCAACCCCAGCGCAGAAAACTGGACGGAATACGTTTCGCATCGCAACTACTGTGTGCTTTTGGTTCGCGAAGACAAGAGAACGCATCAGCAGGAGCTAGCCAAACGATTCTGTTCGAACAAAAAGCTTCTTTACAAACATGTGAATGGACTTCGCAAGGTGCAACGGGGAATCCCACCACTTAATACGACCAATGGGTATACACATACTGCGAAGGAGGCGGCCAACGCATTACGGGCCCAGTACTCCCCAATCTTCCAAGGTGTACAAGCCTCGACGTATATTCCGCCACTAGTTACCCCACCGCCCGTTTTATCCAACGTCACGTTCACTGCAGAAATGGTGCTGCAAAAGCTGCTATCCTTGCGTCCACACAGCTCTCCCGGGGCCGATAACATTCACCCGAAAACATTACAGGTAGCTGCCATCCACTTGGCCGAACCACTAGCTGCATTTTTTCAGCGCTGTTTCAATGAAAACATCGTACCTTCGAGGTGGAAACAAGGTGTAATAACGCCCATATACAAAGCAGGAAGTCGATCGGATCCTGCCAATTACCGCCCCGTAACGCTTCTGCCTGTGATCGCCAAAGTCATGGAAGCGGTGATAGCAGATGCGTTAATGGGATACTTGGAAAACTACGGCATAATTGCGCCAGAACAGCATGGGTTTTGTCAACATCGTTCATGTACGACGAATCTGCTGATAGCTCGTGACAACTGGACCGAGACTGTCGATGAGGGAACAGGAGTCGATGTTGCATTCTTGGACTTTTCGAAAGCCTTCGATCGCCTGGATCATCGAATCCTGCTCATTAAACTCCAACAGTACGGTATCGGAGACCCGTTGTTAGGATGGGTCGGTAACTTTCTCTCTGAACGGCAGTCAGCAGTTAGAGTTCGATCATCCTTTTCCGATCCGATTCGAGTGGGATGTGGCGTACCGCAGGGTTCGGTACTTGGGCCTCTTTTGTTCCTGCTTTTCATTAACGATCTAGTAAGAGTTATTACGTCGAAATTCTTACTCTTCGCGGACGACCTCAAGGTTTGGCGGGCGATAAAACGATCGGACGACCAGGAAGTCCTACAGCGTAACTTGAATGAGGCCTGGAATTTGTCGGTGAGAAACGCCCTGCCGTTTAATGTGGACAAATGTCGCGTTGTTCATGTCCGCCATCGACAAGTCCACGTCTACAAGCTTGGGGCACACGATCTGAAGACCACCACTCAGGAACGCGACTTGGGTG
>CALYDF020006600.1:0-13255 GCA_944474145.2 Dicrocoelium dendriticum
TACACCTACAGTGGCAGAAGACATAAGCAAGCTAACGAAGGTAAGTGATACAGACATTCCAAGCAAATATATGATGGAGAGACCATGAGTGTTTCCCAGCGAGCTCCAGATATGCGCAGAGAGGAATGGTGCCTACGACTAATCGCTGCAAAGTAGTGAAGAAAATAAGAAGGGTGACAGAAAGTGGCGCTGAAATATAGTATAGGTAGGCCGTAACGGCTTTCGGATTAAGCATTCTTGGTACTACTGGATACCTACAGTTTCACAGAATAAGTCAATAAACCAGCAAAGGTATGTGAGGCAAACAATCCAAGCGAATAAACGTTGGAGAGCTAAGGAGTGGCTCCTAGCGCAACACTGCATGTCATGCACAATAACGCTTTTCAGCTGAAAAGAGGTAACGAAGGTAAGACGAAGAACTGATAATGGCACAAGAGGAGAGAATCGGTGGCTATCAAAGGCGTTTGGATAAAGCCTTCTAGTTACTAGTCGATACCTACGGTGTCCCAGGTTTAGTCAGCAAATGCATATGACACAGAAGCTCCCAGAGGATAACAGTTGGAGTGATAAACGCGTGGCTGCCAGCAAGCTCCGAATATGCCCAGGGATGCATGAGGCTCGCGACGAACAGCTGTTGCCAACCAAGGATTCCAAAGGTAAGCCGCAGATAATGGCGCTACGAGCTAGAGTATCAGTGGCCAACAATGACATTTAGATGAAGGCTTCTAGTTAGTTACTAGTGGATACCCACAGTGTCCCAAAATAAGTCACCAAGCTGCAAATTTATATGACATATACAGTCCTAGTGAATGAAGGTAGGTAAGATAAAATAGCGGCTCGTAGCAGGCTCCGGAAATGCGCAGAGGTGCAGGATGCTTACGACCACTAGTTGCTGCTGAGCAGAGGTGTCGAGGTTAAGACAATCGAAAAATATTGGCGCTAGGAAAGGCTTTCGGTGGCCAGATGTAACCATTCCAATAAGACATTTGGTCACTATTGGATACCTACAGTGTCGCAGACTACATCAACGAGCCAGAGAAGGTAAGGGATACAGACACTCTAAAAGAATATAGGATGGAGAGACAAGGGGTGTCTCCCAGTAGCCCCGGATATGCGCAGAGTTGTGTGGAGCCTACAACGAATCGATGCAAACAATGATGAATAGAACAAGACGGACGACAGATAATGGCGCCAGGAGATACTATCTGTGGTCAGCCACGGCATTCGGATTAAGCCTTCTAATTACTAGTCGATACCTACAGTGGCAGAATAAGTCAAAAACCAGTGAAGGTATGTGATGCAAGCAATCCACGAGAATAACCGTCGGAAAGATAGGGAGTTGCTCACAGCATGCTCCCGGATGCATGCTGCCTACGCTGAGTCGCTGCAGCTGAAAAGTGGTGACGTATTTATGACGAAGACCTGTTAACTGGGGGAGAGAGCATCGGTGCCCAGCAATGGCGTATGGATGATGCCTTATAGTCGCTAGTGTATACTTACAGTGTCCCAGAATAAGTCAACAAACAGTAAAGGTATGTGACGCAGCCCGTCCCAGATAATAAGGGTTGGGGAACTCAAAGAGTGGCTCTCAGCAAGCACTGGATAATCGCAGATGCATGGGGCGTACCACCACTAGCTGTTTCTAAACAGAGGTGCCGAATTTAAGACGATCGACAGATGGTTGCGCTAGGAAAGACTTTCAGTGGCCAGCTGTAGCCATTCCAATAAGACGCTTGATCACTAGTGCATGCCTACAATGTCACAGAATGCATCAACAAGTCAGCGGTGTTAAGTGATGCAGACATTCCATGAGCATATATGTTGGGAAGACAAGGAGTGTACCCTAGCGAGCTCTGGATAGGTGCAGTGAGTATGGAGCCTACAGTGACTCGCTGCTGTGTACCAGCAACTGTCAAATCCTAACCCAGCGTGAAGAAGCGTTTAATGTGCATACATCTAATTTGCCGCTAACCTTGAAGCAGGTCACGGGGCACGTGATCTAGGTGTCTCTTAATGAGTGAATTTAAGCCATAGACGCAGTGCAGACTTGCCGTTGATAAAGCGCGGTAGGTGTAACTTCTCCTCAGAGGTGCACTAAGTTGTGCCAAACCAGAGGCCTACCTCCCTTGTTTAAATCTGTGGTCAGACCACATCAGGAATACTATGTTCAGGCCTGTGCATCCTCAATGAGGATGGATATTATTTGTATTGTGGATGTGCAAAGACTGTCCATTTGAATGTCAGAAAGCCAGCGCGTGTAGTCTGTGAGGATCGATTACTTAACTTAGGGTTTTCAATGAGAGGGCGCCGATTAACAGGTGACTTAATAGAGACGTTCAAATCATGATGGGTCTTAACGATCTCAGGCCCACTATGCTCTATTTACCAGCTGCAACAGACAATTGCCGGGTTATTGCATGAAGTTAAGCGGCAAAGACCTAAGCTGGAGTCAGGTGCCGGGTTTTCCGTAAATCGGGTTGCGCCTGTGTGGAATAAACTTCTTTTCACTATATTAGCACGTGAAGTTGGGGTGGCATGTAAAAGTACCCTAGACAAACTTTGGCTGGCCCTTTCTCCTAAAGTTCCTTGGGCTTCATTGACTGCCCTCATTCTCATTACTTCATGAAGGTGTGTTACTCGTCTTGCATTTGCTTCTCCTTTTACCATTATAGATCCAAGAACATTCTATCACATCGCAGTGTTGGGGGTTCTTTTACGCTTACTGGCACACGCAACGAGACTCTCTTTAAGCGGAAGCTTGCTTTATCCCCGGGCCCAGTCCTGTCCTGACCTATCCTTAATAGTGTTCCACTGGTGCAACCAAAAGTAGTTACACGTCTACAGTTATCTTTCATTAGACTTAACTAATTAACCAATTGTAGGTTATTTCATAGTATCAGTTAAGTAAACTATATATGAATATATTTAGCTGTGGTCCTACCAGTATATAATGAAGGCTGTAATTAATCAGCGGATAAATGAATGCAAAAGTTGCAAAGACGTGCTATTAAGCAGGAGCATATATATGCTTCTAAGTAATATATATGCACTCCTTAGTAACACCAGGTTTTAGCAAACCTTACATTGTAGCGCTTGTACATATCTCGCTTCCCAGTTGTACTTTCCTATTCTCATTTCCATTATTCTTGTACAGTTTTGTTTTAACTGACCAACAACAAAAAAGGACTTTTTCGTAGTTCGATTCGCCGTCTGGTTTTGGCTCCGCGTGTTGTGCTGTTTGTCGTCGTCTGTCTGCTGGCCTCGACAATCGTATCTAACGCGTCGATATATTGTGCCGACTAAGTTCCGTCTTCCGACCAGATTGTGTGACTAACTGACAACCTAGCAAAGATCTTGCGTTACCTAAAGTCAGCTACAGCATTTTTATCTATAGACTGAGTTTTTTATGTAGTTAAGCCCTTTCCGCTTGGCCTTTCCACTACATAGTTGGTGACCGCGTTTTTGTTTTTTTGAAAGCTCAGAACTCATTTTTGTGGATTGACTATGTCGGACCCCGATCCCCGCACTGACATTTAGAAAATTTTGTAGGTTTCTCCTTCCATGCCTTCTATTCATCTAATCCGTGTGGTTTTTACAATTGGATGCTCTTTTTCGCATACGCCGTATTAATTCTCAGTCCCTAATGTTCGCTCATGGCACTGCCCAGCTTCCTACCCACATCGCAACTGACCTTATAGACTTGCTCGATCCGATTCCGGCTGAAGCGCCTTACGATAAACTCAAAGCCGCCGTGTTAAAACGCACCACGGCCTCCGACGAAGCTAGACTTCGACAATTACTTTCCGGTCTTGAACTAGGCGATTGCACGCCGTCACAACTTCTCAGTCACATGCGTACGTTGGTTGGTTCCTCTAAGGTCGACGGCACGATTCTGCGACAACTCTGGACGAAATGACTTCCAGCGAACACAACTCTTCTCGTCGTGTTCGCAGATGATTTGTCTTTGGACCAGTTGGCTGAAACAGCAGACAAAGTTCATGAGTACTTTCATAAACACGCAGCATGTCACGCAGTTGAGTCGACCGCTAACGCCGATTTTAAGAATGACCCGATTGAAACCATTTCTGAGAGGTTATCGAAGCAGAAGCTCGCCATCTCGAGTATTAATCGCTAACGTGGTGGAAGCCCTAGACGATCCTCTAGAAGTAGATGTAGTCCCGCCAGGAGTTCGAAACGCCATTGCTGTTAGTACCACTACCGCTTTGGCGATGATGCAAGGAATTGTCGACCTGGTTGTAACCATCCGAAGTCATTCCACAAACCGCAGCAGGCAAACCTCCATGCCAGCCAGTGATGGCAACGGCTGCGTCTGGCCAATCTTACAGTCGCCTACTTTACGTCTACGCTCCCTCAACCAATTTGAACTTCTTGGTTGACACCGGTGCCGAGGTCAGCGTTATTCCTCGTTCTGCAGAAAAACGCAACCTACTTTCAACCGGACCGACATTGCAGCCGGCGAACAATACCAAGACCCATACATAGGGCCAAAAAAGGTTGACTCTTAACCTTGGTCTTCATCGAAGTTTTCCCTTTGTTTTCTTCATCGCTGACGTCCAACGCGCGATTCTTGTTGTTGATTTCCTTACCAAGTCTGACCTGATCGTAGACCTGCGTAACCGTAAACTATGCGATAGTTTGACACCCTTGTCCGTTTCGCGTAAAGTCACTTCGATCAATTCGATCGGTCTTTGCTTGGCATTGCCCGCTGACAATGTGTTTACCAAACTATTACTGCAGTTTCCTGCTCTGTCAATCGCCTAATGACTTTCCTGAGCCTAAGCACGAAGTCACACATCACATCTTAACACATGGGCCGCCAGTAACCGCCCGACCTCGACGATTACCTCCAGACAAGCTCGCTACCGCTAAGGCAGAATCCGGACATATGCTTCGTCTCGGTATCGTTCGACCCTCCAAAAACCCATGGTCCTCCCCGCTTCATACGGTTCCCAAAAGTCCAGTGGCAACTGGAGACCTTGCGGAGAGTACCGTGCACTAAACAATTCCACCGTCCCCGATAGATATCCGGTTCCGCACATCCACGATTTTTCAACTGGTTTACATGGAAGAACAATTTTCTCTAAGATTGACTTGGTGCGTGCATACTACTAAATTCCGCTTGCTCCCGACTATATTCCGAAGACCGCTATAACCACGCTATTTGGTCCTTATGAATTCGTTCGCATGCCATTTGGTCTACGAAATGCCGCACAGACTTTCCAAAGTTTCCTCGACTAAGTCACTAGAGGGCTCGATTTCGTCTTCGCCTACATTGACGATATTCTTGTGGCCAGTTCCAATCATGATGAGTATCTGTCATATCTCCGATCGATCTCTGAACGCTTGGCTCAGTACAGCCTTACGATCATTTTTGACAAATGTGTTTTTGGCAGAAGTTCTGTTGAATTTTTGGGCCACCGAATTGATTGCAATGGCATTAGTCCACTCCCCGAGAAAGCACAAGCGCTTACACACTACCCCATACCTCAGGCTTTAAAAAAGTCTCCGTCGTTTTCTTGGCATGGTGAATTGCTACAGCCGTTTCATACCAGATTGCTCTGGGCTACTTCAGCCATTGATCGATTTACTTAAAGGCGGGTCACGAAAATTCGAGCGCACTCAAGAAGCTATCAATGTATTCGACAAGGTCAAACAAGCGTTGTACAAAGCTACCGCGCTTAGTCACTTGAAGACTGATGTTGACGCCACTCTCATCCTCAAGACTGATGCATCTCAGACCGCCGTTGGGGCTGTTCTTTAGCAGGTAATCAACGGTCCACCTGAGCCGCTATCACTTTTCTCTCGTAAACTCCGGCCAGCGCAGACGCGATACAGCACATTCGGTCGAGAACTTTTAGCTATCTACGTCGCTATTAAACATTTTCGGCACCTGCTTGAAGGTCGCACGTTTACCATTGTTACAGACCATAAACCACTTGTCTTTGCTTTCCGTGGTTTATCCGACCGTTTCCCAGAGAAATTCGTCATTTGGATTATAGTACACAGTTTTCGACCGACATTCGCCATGTTGATGCTGCCAATAACGTTGTCGCCGATGCCATGTCACGTATATGTCTCCACTAAGTTCCACGACAGAAGATTAACTTAGAAGACATAGCAGCTCATCAGGAAGGAGATCGTGAGTTTGTGCAACTGAGATCAAATCCGTCGATTAAAATTTCACAGTTTCCAATCTTTAACTCAGACTCCAAACTTTACCGTGATATTTCTACTGACAAGCCCCGGCCTTGTGTCCCTCAGCAGTACCGCCGAATAGTCTTTGACCACCTGCATGGCATCTCACACACGAGCATCCGAGCCACCGTCAAGCTAATTACTGATTGCTTCATTTGGCACAACATGCGCTCCGAGATCCAGCAGTGGGCTAAACACTGTATCACTTGCCAAATCAGCATGATTCACCGTCATACGATTACTGTACCCGGTACGCTTGCACTTCCCGACGCTCGTTTCAAACATGCTCATCTTGACATCGTTGGACCCTTGCATCCATCCAACGGTTTTGTCTACTTATTGACATGTGTGGATCGTTATACGCGTTGGCCACTTGCCGTGCCTTTACGTGATGCTTCTACAGAAACTGTGGCGCGAACATTCACAGAGTTGGATTTCCGGCTTTGGCATGCCAGCCACTATTACTACCGATAAAGGGCCCCAATTCAATTCGGCCTTGTTTCACGACATGAACCGTTTGCTCGGTTGTTCCCACCTGCGGACAACCGATTATCACCCAGCTGCTAATGGCATCGTTGAACGTTTCCATCGTCAAGTTAAAGCTGCACTTACTGCTTCCCAGTCGAACTCACAATGATCAGAACGGCTACCGATTATCTCGCTTGGTATCCGTAACACCATTAAAGAAGACATTGGCTGTTGTCCCGCTGAGTTGGTCTTTGGCACTACTCACAGGCCTCCTGGAGAAATGGTGTTAAACTCAAGGGTTACTGGAGAAGTTGATCCGACCTCATACGTCACACGCCTGAGGCAGCACTTCAGTTCAATTCGTCCAACGCCACCTCGAATCAGTCCTCGGAGTCAACAGGTACACCCGGATTTGCGCACTTGCCCCTTCGTTCTCGTGCGCGTCGATTCCGTCCGTAAACCTCTGACACCGCCTTACGAGGGCCCCTTACAGGTTGTTGCCCGGAAAGAGAAGTACTTCGTGCTGGATAGAAATGGTTATCAGGATACTGTGACTACTGACCGCTTGAAGCCCGCGTACATAGAGTTGCGACCTATACCGAAACCCACAGACATTCCTGTCACCGACCAGCCCATCTTCCCAAGTACGCCTCCTACTCAGCCCATGTGTGACACCTCTGTTCCCTCTTCTACACCCCAAGCATCTCACGACACAAACTCGAAATAGCATCATCGAACACGCTTCGGATGTACAGTTGTTCTCCCTTCCAGACTACGGTAAATTACGCCCAAGTATCGAGCTTTCGTCTCAGTGACTCACGCTCTAGGGGGATTTCTGTAGCGCTTGTACATATCTCGCTTCCCAGTTGTACTTTCCTATTCTCATTTCCATTATTCTTGTACAGTTTTGTTTTAACTGACCAACAACAAAAAAGGACTTTTTCGTAGTTCGATTCGCCGTCTGGTTTTGGCTCCGCGTGTTGTGCTGTTTGTCGTCGTCTGTCTGCTGGCCTCGACAATCGGATCTAACGCGTCGATATATTGTGCCGACTAAGTTCCGTCTTCCGACCAGATTGTGTGACTAACTGACAACCTAGCAAAGATCGTGCATTACCTAAAGTCAGCTACAGCATTTTTATCTATAGGCTGAGTTTTTTTATGTAGTTAAGCCATTTCCGTTTGGCCTTTCCACTACAACAGGTTAAAAGATACATGCTTTCCAAAGCTTCAGCATTTACTTAATTCAGTGTATATTTCTGTGACCACATATGGTTACCTTGACCGAAACCGTCGCACATATCCTTCAGTATTCATATTTAATGCAAGTATAGCATTCCTTGGAAATACTCATCCACCTTAGCATCCAAATGCCCGTGATAACCGCATTTTCTTTTCTTCTGTTTTAGCGTTAAAGGTGTGCCATCATTGGCGGATAACTAATGCTTGTTTGATCCTTACGTCCAAGAGCCGTAGTATATACAATAACCAGTAGGGGAATTATTATGACACATTACAAGTAAGTTCACTTAAGTATTTGAGATATTGGTCCCCACGGTTGTTGTCCATCTACGGTCCATTTAGGGGCTTCCTTAGCTTTATAACGGATATTTTACACATTACTTGCGCTCCATCATTTCCTGCATTCAACTAGGGCAGGACCTTCAAACCCTCAGCAATCAGCGTTTCCATTTAACAGAACCGTCTTCCTAGAGCTCTAGGATTTTTAATAATAACTCATTATCATTTGTTCATACCATCCGCTATAAGTAGAAAATGCACCGACAATTCCTTGTTTTTTGATGTTACCGCAGACAATGACCGCAAACTCCCTTCCCACTCTTATAACAATTAACAATTCCGCACTTCAACGTTTCCTGCATTCAAATAAAGCGCGACATTCACAAACACCGGTAGTCAACGTTTTCATTTAGCTTAACCGTCTTCCTGGAGCACACCGATTTAAAATATGAACTCATTATCATTGTTCTCATACAATTTGCTATAATTAGAATATAGGCGGCTTTTCCCTCGTCCTTTAATGCTAGCGCAGACGCTGGCCACGAAAACCTTTCTTGCACTTACAACAATTAGCCCTTTCGCATTACACCCTGGCTCGCAACCAAGCGCCTGCCATTAGCTATAGTTTGGCTGCCACATTATTAGTCTCCGCAACTTAAAATCCTCTGTCGGCACTAGTTTTGACCACCGTTATGCTCCGCTTGGCCGTTCGACCCCTGCCCTGAATTGGCAGACAAAACAACACTGGTGGATTCTCGTGCCGAGTATTGCCGAATGAAGAAACAGGACTTGGCCATGCGTGTTGCATCTATAGGTATTAGGAGCCCTTCTTGAATATTCTTTCCTTTTCCTGCCTTAATGAATACTGTAGCATTGAGCAAGTGGAAATAAATTATGTACACCTCTTTTGAAATATGGTGAAAAGCGTTATGACCATTGGCAGCCGTACAGATCGGTATTGTTCTCATGTAGCCCTTAAGATAGCTGACTTACATTACTGCAGGACTGGCAAATGTAAAAGGTCATCGTAGGTGTGCACACTTTCTCTGAATCTAATAGTTCTAAAATATAAATATAAAAACCTTTTGAAAAGTTGCACAGGTGCTGCCTCCATCACATGTTCAGGCATATTCTAAGTACTTTCCCCTCACGGTTTGAAGCACAGTGGATGGGGGACTCCCTTCTTATCCGGCAGGACAAGTTTACATCTGTGTCGTCGTGTGCTGCATGGCCCTCGTGAGTGGGGCATTGGTCTTTAGGAAGTCACTGAGGTGTAGAATACCAGGTCATAATGCGATCGTCTTGCACTTGACCGTAGGACATGGTACGGAGACTCAGTTTCTCACACCGGTCTTCATACCCCAAGCCGCGTTCGATATTTTGTGCCTTGCTTCGGGTAATCGGAAAGTAGGCGAGCAAACCGTACTCCAGCATTGGCGCGTTGGCGAATTCACGGAACACAACCACAAATTCCGCTGGCTAGCCGAACAACCGCTCCGTGGTGCCAGCTAGGTGGTTCGGCTTAATCCCGTTACAGCAAGTGGTTTGGCGGCAGGGTATTAGTATGTGGTGTGCTATCGCCTGTTAAGTGTTCTCCCAATATAAAACCAGTGGTATCCGTTTAATAACACTGTGACGTGGCGAATGTGACCAGTCACTAAATTGCACCACTGCCTCTTCCCTTTTTTGGAGGAGCATTCACATATCATGAACGTCATTCAATACGATACGTCCCTTTGATTCCCACCTTTGATGTTGAAACCAGCGGACAAAAACACAGAGTCACATGTACGTACTCACACAGCATGACTACTTTCAATTGCACACTTAAACATAATGCTGCACGTCAACATACACACACACATAAATTCCTCTGTCTCAGGTCAACATGTAATTGTCTGGGTAATTTCCGATCACGCTTGTCTGCATTACCATGAGCATGCAAATGATAAGGTGTCTCGCAATATCGTAAACAACGTATTTATTTATTTATTTACTTAAACATGCTAACTGACAAATGCACTTACATTTATACATAAAAGCTATCCAGTAAGTACCGCTTACGCATTAATACGAATTTTACTGATTAGAACCTCTGTATTGCTATGAGCACACCTTTTTAAGCGTGTCCCGCACTGTTCGAAATAAAACGGTTGGTTATAAGTTAATTAAATACAGCGTACTTCTGTTTGCCGTTGAGGGTGTGGGTCGGCTCCGTTGACGCAGCGTGGCTCCACTCGGTATTATTCCTTCGGGTCTATCCTGGAAATGAGGTGCGTGGGTGATACTGGGGCTGGGGCAGCGCATGCAACCATGGTCCATCCGCAGGCGCAGGCGCACTGTGGCTGTCCCCGTGGGGGCCGCAACGACAGGCAAATCCCCAAACAGAGGCCGCCAACAATGTTACTTAAGTAAAATCATGAAGTTGCAGAGAGGTAAGTAGTTGATAACTGCATCTCAACCCTTACGGGGTTATCAGTAATCGCGTTTTGCTTTTGCCGGTCGAGCCATAGGAAGGACACATGTGGAAGGTATGATTATCAGGCAGTATAGGGGTCTCTAAGGCTGTAAGCGTCGACTTGAGTATCCTTATTTAATACCCAAAGTATTGTGTTTTGTTAAAGCTAATTATATGAGTCAGATAATAAGTTAAATGCAAATAAACAACCAAAATACGTAAAGGTTGTATTCTCGGTAAAAAAGCGACACATCGGTGTAGGCGCGATCAAATATGTATACAAGAGTAGCTGCATTGAAATAGTAAACTATTTAGTTCTAATGAACGTATAACCAAAATTTTGTAGTCCATGCAGATGAGCATTTTGTCAGGTAATAGTCCGACCAAGGAAGATGATAGCGCTGGATCGCGTAAACGTCAGTCATAGCGGTTGCGTCAAGATGCAAGTTCGACGTGATTTCGTGCTGTAGTGATTCATGAGCACACCAGCCAACTAAGAGTTTAGTGTAATCGGTCTTCGTTAAAACTCGGTATGTTCGGTGCTACCACAAGGCATTCTCCATAGTAAAATCCGTTGCACAGGTTTTATGTACAAGTCTTATGACTGCGCCAGTGTGAAACGTTCAGCTGTGACTTTATCCAATGACGAATCACATCTGCTAATTGCCGTGTTGTCAAGCGGATATTTGAGACTTTTCATGGGGAGGATGCTTGCCAGGCGAGAACCCACCGCGTCCTGGAACATTGCCATAGTTTTGCTTTAACAGTAGTGCAAGCCGGCGAAACATTGTACAGACCTATTTTTTACCCTATTATTTGCAGTAGGTTGGCGGTCAATTTGCCTCCTTGTTCGACCAATTGGTGTGGTAATGGTCTTGCAGTAGTCGTTGAAACAGGTCAATGAAGCAAATGGACGGTAGGGCCGAAAGGTTAGTGGTACAGGTGAGTAAAAATATTGTTAATAGAGGCTGCCGCTGTTATATACTTTCCGGTTGTGCAGAACGTGTCCAGCTACCTACGCTGGACTTGTCACAGGGATGGTGAGTGCAGTTGCTCCTTGTGTCTGAATACGTTCATGACAGGCGAGAATTCCATCCCTTTGTCCAAAGCAAGATCGTTACAAATATTTTAGTCCACAAAATAGGATCAGCATCCTTCAAATATAAGCAATAATTGGGTGTAATTGTCTTCATAATCAAGTGAAAACTCCATGAAAGGCTATCGGTAAAGCTGCAGGTAACTGGATATAAGCAAGCTCTTGTAGATATGCAAGAGACCGAACCCACTGTTCAAGCGTCATTGAGGAGCAACAAAGCTGGCCAGGAAAAGGCAACGGAAACGCTCCAGTTAAATGGAGAATTAGCATGTTAATCCGGAAAAGTAGGGCACCAAAACCAAACTTTGAACTCCAGAGCGAATAAGCAAATCTGTCCGTGGCAGTGAAGGTAATCACGCCAGAATCTTCTGTCTTCTGTTGTGGAACAGGTGAGCTATGTAGACATATTTTTCCATACTACTAATAAAAGCATACACGTAAAAGATGTGCTACCGAATGGGAAACTGTTTTCCCAAGAGAGAGAATAGGCTTATTTAGCGCAAAATTGCAAGCGGGATGATATCATGCCATTGCTATTAAAGGCGTAACGACGTAAACTGCAGTGAAAGGTCGTTGGCATACGCAAATGGAACCTGTAATTAAACTGTCCAAATTAAGAGTGCAGACGTAGTAGTGCATTATAATTGCAATGCGAAAAAGTACAACTCCAGCGGACTGTCCATAAAAGATGATCACTGCATGTCAGCACCATGAACGGGTACTGGTAGTAGTTTTAAGTTATCGGATGATTAAGGGCGATCAAAGATCCGAATGTTCCTAGAGCACCAACGTTGAGATGCATACAAGTGCTGACGCACATGCAAACATGGAGTACCAGGTTGTTCGTGGTGAGGTATGCTTTCGTTCTGGCGTTGATGCAATGGTAAGCGTTAATGGCGCTTTGCACAATGCTTTAACACTGGATAAAAGCAAGTGCTTGACACTTCCCTCACCTATAAGTACGAGGTTATGGTTGTGGTTTACTGGTGAATGAGTGCCTGGGTGAATGAGAGGAAGGAAACAGAACGGAAGTGCTACTGCTGCTGACCCGTCAGGTCGGCGTAATGCATATAAGTATGCATAAGTAAGTGCATTGCAGCACGTTGTGAAACTTGCTATATGAAATTGTAGTCTTGAATAGGAACGGACAAAGGGATGCAAACTCAACGAAAGGTTGATGTTCTTAATAGAAAATGACCAAAATGGCACAATAACATACGTGCATCGTTGCACAAGCCCAATAAGGTGCTTACGCGTATGCTGCGGACGAATGCAATGCGGCATGTCAACATAGCAGAGCACGGCGTAATGAGGTATAAATAAATAATTAATAATTATATTCTCGAGGAAATGAGCAGCACCAGTACGGGAGTGATCAGGTGGTTGACAGAGTCATAGAAACTCTTAAAGCTGGTCTATACCACACGACAGAAATACGTGTTGGCAAACTACATTAACAAACTGCATTAATAGAACCGTGGAGGCGCCAGCAAAGCAAA
>CALYDF020006601.1:0-13264 GCA_944474145.2 Dicrocoelium dendriticum
CAAAAGATATGTCGATGATATCTTGGCTTTCTGTTCGTCGGAGCAGCAGCTCACACACTTGGTAGAACGGCTCAATGGTGCTCATGCTAACTTACGGGTTACATGGGAAATAGAACAAAACAATTGTCTACCATACCTGGACACACTCATAACTCGCAGGGAGGATGGATTTATTAAGAGATCAATTTACCGAAAATAAACTTGGTTCGGTCAGTACCTGCACTTCACAAGCTTCACACCAATGCGGTGCAAATGGACACTGGTGAAGCCTATGGTTAGTCGCGCCAGACGAATTTGTTCGGCCGACTTTCTGGACGATGAGCTAGTGTTAATTACAGCAACACTAATGACGAATGGCTACCCACGATGATTTATCGAGAAACACAGCCAACCGCGAGGACCAAAGTACTTGGTGCACACGGCAGCCAAGAAGAAAGTGTATATCGAGTTACTTTCAAAGGTGACTTAGCCACGCTGAAGACAACTAAGCGTATAATTTCGGCTACACAAGGAATGTTACTATGCTGCACAAGTTGTCGTTATCAACCGAACCCGAAATTTGCCCATACCTCCAAAGAAGGAAGCTCAGCTTATTGGGGCCAACTCACACTGTGTATACCAATTTGTATGTGACTGCGGAAAATGTTACATAGGCAGAACCAATAGAACGCTGACTTCCCGAATAAAGGAACATGTGCCAAGATGGGTTCAACGTGAAGTTGCTCAGATTGCCTACCCTCGTCAGATTCCATGTTCACGCAGACCGCCGGCTTCCTCGATAGGCAAACACCTATTAGACTCGGGTCACCAATTAGAGCTGGGCTCAGCATTTAAAGTTTGTGTTACGTCATACTAATCCCCGCTTCCTTCGGTTCGCTGAGGCTGTCGAAATTAGCCGGATTAAGCCAGCCTTGTGTGTTCAGAAACAATTATTTGTCAGCCTAAAGCTGCCCTGGACGTAGGTGTGAACTTCAGTCATTCATTTTGCACCTTAAGCTTGTCTGGTTGCACCCACTGTTAGCTATATCTATGCTTATCGGTTAGTGTTAATGGTACTGAGGAGACAATACGAAATGCATGCATCTACCAGCCTTCGTCTTCTTTCCGTGCTTTTCAGTTTTTAACGTATCTAAGTAGATCGCATGCCCTGTATCTATCGTGTGCATCGATATTGCCGAACTCCTTAGTAGAGCCATGTATTCAACCTCGTTTCTCGGTGACCGTGTTATGCCTATCTTGTGTTCTGCTATCCATATACGTAGCTGTCTCGCAGTTTGGCCGATGCACACATGGGCGCATTCCTTTCAACTAATTTTGTAGACGCGATTGGTTGTCCTATCTGCGGGAAATGGGTCTTTCAAGTGCACTAGTGTAGAGCGGAGCGTCTTGCCTTTCTGGAAAATTACCCTTATGTTTACTTTATTTAAGACCCTCCGGATGGCCTTTGAAGTTCCATGGTTATAAGGAATACGAACCGTCCCGATCCACTCGGTAGTACGCCGTGTTGAGGAGTTAAAATTCACTGCAACTGGTGTTTCACTAACTGCCTCGGGTATCCACTACCAAGCAACAGACTCATTACTTCTTTTCGGGAGGCCTTCCTATCTGTTTCCTCTGTGCAGAGGGTCTGGGCTGTTTGAAACAGTGTTGAGTCGATTCCAGCATACACATGCTTTGGGTGACCTGAACTATAGTGGAGTACACCATCTGTATCCGTGGAACTATCGTTTGCTCCGTCATAGACCTGCAATCCGCTTAGAATCACAGCACCCGCAGTTAACATTAAGTAATTCCATGGTAAACTCTGGGTGTAGGACAAGTGATAAAGTGTAAGTGGATAAGTGCATCATCTAACAGTATGTTAAATACTATCAGTTTCGGTTCGGTGACGACCGATTCTGGCAGAGCATCCCATGGGTGACAGATAAGCGGCACTCCAAACGGCTGTATATCTCGGAGAGTTTCAATGAGTGGCCCCGCAGGTTTGTAGTGGTGCTGAGTCGCAGTAATGGGCGGCACACGATGTCGGTCTCGCAGAATCAAGTATGCCATAATCAGGTCGCCTCGTAGTCTGCGATAGCTTCTACTCAATACCCCCAATTGTTGCAGCCTCTCCTGGTATGAAAGATTGCGCATTCCAATGGCGTTCTTACATGCCCGACGTTGTGGTTGTTCCAGTGCATTAAAGTCGTGTTTCAGCCATGCTAGGCTTGAATGGCGTATTCGACATGTCGGCGAACATACACACCGAGCATTTGTCGAAATATGGAGCTGTTTATTTGTCAACATGCCCGCCGCATCAGTCCGACGTGTTGGTTCCCAGCCTTCGAGGCCTTTTCGGATTGCCTGGAGCAACCCAAGTCATGTTGAAACAGGACACCCAAGTCACGATCGAGTTGATTATTGTAGTATATTCGTTCTGAGCCGGTATGAGTAGCTGCTCTGATGTCGGATGGAAGGCACCTTGCATTTACTGACGTTGAAATACAGTAAATTTTGGATTGAGCGTTGATACAACTTATCTAGCTCACTCTGAAGTGAATGCTGGTCAGCGTTCGTCTGATCCTACGCCAGATCTTGATATCGTTGGCAAACATTAGGACATTTGAAGAAATTGCCTGTGCGAACTCATTAATAAACACCAAAATCAAACTTGGACCTAGTACTGAGCCTCGCGGTACACCACACTCGACTTGTATGGGGTCCGATAAAGAGCTCCGAACTCTAACCACTTTGCCTTTGAAGCAGGAAGTTGGCAATCCAGCTTAACAGAAGGTCGCCCATCCCATAATGATGGAGCTTGGAGAGTAGTATCCGATGGTCTAGACGATCGAAAGCCTTGGAAAAATTCAGGTAGATCACAACAGCCTGTTATGATTGAAGGAACGCCTCTGTTATGAATGCGTAGATGCCTGATAAGAGTGTCGCTGACACTGTTGGAGCAGGCCTACGGTAATGAACTGGAACGCTGACCAATCGAACGGACTTGCGCTGACCTGCTGGCGTTAGCTTAGCCCGGGGCACGCGCTGGTGAGACGGAAATTGAGCGAGCGTGAGAACGATCCTAACCGCACGTATTCGGGTAGACGCTGAGCCCTTGGAACGGACGCACACGAGAGGGGGTTACGGTAGATGCGCGCCAGTGACTTAGACGCGAACGCTGCCCGGCTAACGACGCACACAAAATCACGTGACCCGACCGACTCCCAACTGAGGCGAAGAGGAATATAGTCAAGTGGTTCTGTGAAGGCTTTTTTAGGACCAACAAAGGGCATATCGCAGCCAATGCCATGGGTCATTAAGTTAGGAAAAATTGCTACCACGGCAAGGCAGTAGTTTGTAAAAGACCACTGTCAAAAGGTGCGCAGTTGGGCCGCGTCTCGGAGTGACTGAAGGCTGCTGCGTTGTGTACATTGCTTTCCACAGCCATCCTGCCGGGGGTATCTGGGGCGTTTTTGCGGGAATATTTGACGGGCCCGTAACACAACCCCTTCTTCAGCGTCAGCTGCTTCGGTCCAACTACTGCGTGCGATTAGTAAATTTGGCGCGCATGACCGCTGTCGACGGAAATGCTGCTTCTCAGGAGTGATGATGATACGGTTTTCCAGATAGCACACCAGTGCATCGGTAACTATGGATTATTTGAACATGGAGAGTATAGGAAGAAAGAACTCTGGAGATAATTAAAGGGATCAGTACTGCTTCCGCCTGTGTGAATCGGGGTTGTTATTCCAAGCTTTCACGTAGCGGGAACTTAACTCTTGTCTAAGCAGCGCTGGAAAACTGAGTTAATGTCCTGCCGGTCGGCTCGCTGCTACTTCCAGTGCTTCTGGACGAATGGTGTCGACACCCGGCGAGATATGTTTGCGTAGAGATGTCAGCGCTTGAAATGGAGCCTCCGCTGTAAAATTGATGTGGGTTAGTCCTGGCCAGGAGACGACAAAGCCTGGAAGATCGCTTGGTGGCAAGAACCTTTGAAACGTGGGGGCATAGTGCATCCACAGCGCGTTTACTGCTTCCGCAGCCGTTCTTGTTGGGCCGTCAGCCATCGTGAGTGGAGGAAATCCTTGCCTCACATTTCGTATGCTATTGACGTGCTTGTACAGCAGTTTGTGGTTAGCACTGAAGGTTTTTGTGATGTTCTGCTGATAAGCAGCTTTTTCGTCTCTTAGCAGTTGAGTGCAGTGGTTACGTTGGGCTACGTAGTTGCTCCAAGTTTCTGGTGCTGGAGCTTCTCTGTTCACTTGCCATGCTGCTTTGCGTCCTGTCATCCATTCTCGAGTTTTGCTGCTAACGAAAGAAATTGATGTACACTTATTGCAAATTCTTATCACTGAAGCCTCTGCAATCAGCTGACTGAATTTCTTGATGAACTCGAGCCAGGCGACTTCCGGGAGTTCTTCGGCAAGGAAGGACCACGTTTTATCGCTGACGAGCTGGGCTAATCGATCGTAGCTTGTGATGGTTTGCACGGTCTCATCGTTCTTGTTCTGGTATTCCGCATAGCAGACGAAGTTGAAACTGATGACTGCGTAATCACTGCGACCCAACGAGCAGTCTAAAAGCAACACATTAATCATATGCTCCTCGTTGGTATGCATAAGATCCAGCACAGATGACCTGTTACTTCTTCTGAATCGAGTGACAAAGTGACGTGATTGTAAAGAGGAACGGTGGTTACGAGATCCTGTAGATCGGCTTTGAGTTGTTCTCCGATCGTGGCAGGACTTGCTATACAATGTATGTTGAAATCACCTATTAGAAGTATGTATGTACTTTCGTTATAAACTGCATCTTAAAGCAGCCGCTAGTTGGCGGTCGGATTCAGGTGTAGAGTTAGGGGACGGAACACCAAGACAATAAAACAAGCGTCCCTATCTTTTAACTGCAAGCGGCACCAAAGATAGTCGGGCATTTATGAATCTGAGTCCTCCACGGCTTCGCACTGTAAGTCGCTTCGGCAATGCAGGATTACCTCTCATCGTTTCGTGAGTTTGTCGTTCCGGATCAACGACATGCCCGGAAGTGAAACTTCAGCACCTGCCATTCCCGTGGGTAACCACGCCTTGGTGATACCAATGACATCATATGACCCGGAAGCTTGCCCATCTTTCAGTTCGGCCAGTTTATTAAAAAGCCACTGAGCATTCGTATACAAGCAGTCCAGTTTCTCGGTCTCTAGGATCCCAAAGAGGAGTGAAGGGGTCACGTGTGGAAGAATCGATGAGATGTCGGCAATTTCTCGTTTGTTTGATGGGATATTGATACCCTGGTTTGCAACTTGATTCGTTTAGACCTAGGTCAGAGCCAATTAAAGCGGCAATGAAGTTACGCTTCTGTACATTCGTCGGTATGCTTACTGCTTCCGGTGCTTTAATATTTGGACTCTGCAAAGCTTCTGTGACCTTTAACCGAAGTTCAGAAGGAAACCGTTTCCGACTTTCCTGTTATCGATCCAAAACACCCGCTGCTTTTTGCTCTGACTGAACCACAAGTTTTAGGATTCTAGGGTCGCATCCTCTATAATTTGGTGAGAGAGGTATCCTGGTGAGAGCTAGTGCCACCATATTATCCAAAGAAAGTGTTTCACCAACGAACCACCACTGTTCTAAATCGTGCTTTCCGGTTTCTTGATCATCGTTAGAAAGACTTTCTGGCACGCCATATATGAAGATCGCGTTTAGGCGGTCTTGCTTGCTGTGCCCATCTTCGGTGTTTCTTTCTGCTTGTCGCGCGCTCCAATGGACATCAGGATAGATGCGTATCACACATGATCCGTGTTTTACCGCGCTTCCGGAGAGTAAAACGTTTTCTAGCTTGGTGGAGGATTCTAGTGTTACTCGATTAAGTCTGGGTTCTCCATATTGTGGCGAGTTCGGATGACGAGTAATTTGTAATAATTTTATGGGCTTGGCTTTGATACGCATCAGCACGCACAATGAGTCCCATTGGGCTTGATTTGTGCGTTAACTTATTCCGCAATGTGATGGCGGTAGATTCACGGACATTTGAGCATACAACAGTCCGGGCGCTATTGTTGGATCACTTTTTCGTTTATCTACATGGGATGGTACTAGTTTATCCTGATCTGCTGGCAACTGTTGATTGTTTACTGTTTGTCCCTCTATTCGCGTTAACGTCGTACGTTAAAACTGTTTGGTGAATTGAACTGTCGAGTCAATCTCCGAGACCAGGTGACAGACCAAGCAGGGTTAGATTTTCTGGGACTCAGTTAAATGGAAGAGTTGAACTTGCTCGACCAGTAGGTTAACAGCATATGCCAACAGTTGCAAGTCAAGCAAGCTGCGCAGATGACAACAAGGAAACTTTAACGGCGCAACCAAATTGCAGATCTGAAACGACGTCATGAAACTTTATTCATACTCGGTCTCGGATGCTGTCACGTAGGCAGGGCGGAGTTGAACCACAAATCAGTTGCCAGACCGTCTTCAGACCAAGGCGCCCGGTACTGTACGCAACTCAATCTCTAGTGGAAGCCGAGCTAAATTGCTTGCAATCCGAATGTATAATTGAACGAGTCTATTATTCAAAATGGGCGACACCGATTGTGGTGGTAAAGAACGTAAACGGTAAGGTTGTAGTGTTTATAAATTCTTCACATTTTCCTTGTAACTTCCTATTCTATCTTCCGTCAATTTTTGTACATTTGTTTTAACTCACAACAAGATATATACTCTTCTTCGAATTTCGTTCGTCTTCTGGTCTCGGTGACGTTGTGCCGCCTTCGAGTGTTGTGTGTGCTTCGCATCGGTTGTTGGATCTCTATCTACGATCAGCGTTCTATTCCTCCGTTCGTGTCATCGGACAGGTTTGCTGTTTTTTTTCACCTTTCGTAACCTGACCGTGAGCAATCGTGCTAAGGTCCTATTCGCAGCGGTTCTAACTCTCTGTCAGACACTATATTTGGTGACCCCGCCTATTTAATTTTTTTTGATTACTTCCTTTTTTTTCTCCTTATGTCTGACTACGCTGCTCCCCGTGAACCGTGTGAAAACTCAATTGGCTTTTCGTTACCCACCTTTGATGTTTCAAACCCTCGTGTTTGGTTTATTCAGGTGGAGGCCATCTTCCGATTTCGAAAGATCACTTCGCAATCATCGATGTTTTCATACGTCACCGCTCATCTTCCTTCACAGATAGCCTCGGAGGTGATCGATATTCTTGATCCGATGCCGACTGATTCGCCGTATGACAAGCTCAAATCAGCCATTCTAAAACGCACTACGGCTTCCGATGAAGCACGTCTGCACATGCTACTTTCAGGCATAGAGCTTGGAGACCGCAGCCCGTCTCAACTCCTCCGGCACATGCGTTCACTTGTGGGTTCCTCGACCCTGGACGATTCCATCCTCAGACAGATCTGGACTAAGTGCCTTCCAACAAACACCACGGCAATTTTAGCAGTTCTTGCTGATGAGCTTCCGTTGGACAAACTAGCCGAAGCGGCCGACAAAGTCCATGAACGCTTCTTTAAATCTGCTGTGAATAATGTGACTGGACCGAGCTCCACTAGTCCATCTGGCAGTACCGCACTTGAAGATATCAGTGAACGACTCTCGCGCTTAGAACTCGCTGTGTCTCACATCGGTCGTGAACGACCTGCTAACCGTAGATTCAACTCAAGGAGTGGCCGCCGTAGTCAATCCCGCACCAGCCGATCGCGATCATACTGTTACTACCACCGCCGTTTCGGCGATGCGGCTCGCACATGTCGTCCAGGTTGTAAATACCCGAAGACGTTTTTGGATTCTCGGCAGGGAAACGACAACGCCAGCCAGTGATGGCGACAGCTGCTGCTGGCCAAACCATTAGTCGCCTCTTGTACGTTTTCGATTCCACCACCAAACTCCATTTTTTGGTTGATACTGGCGCAGAGGTGAGCGTTATACCTCGATCCTTAGAAAAACGTGCTCTGCGACCATCCGGAATTACTTTACAGGCAGCGAACCAAACCAAGATCGCGACGTATGGCCAGAGACTGCTAACACTTAATCTTGGTTTGCGACGTAATTTCACATTCATCTTTCTAATTGCCGATGTACAGAAGCCCATCATTGGTATTGACTTTCTCACCAAATTCGGCCTGGTTGTAGACCTGCGATGTGGCAAGCTACGAGATGGTACTACATCGTTAACTGTTTCCGGACAGCTCGCTACGGTCAATTCCATTAAGCTTCATGTACTTCTGCCTAAAGAATCACGCTACTCATCACTGCTGCAACAATTTCCCTCCCTCCTTAGAGCAGATGACGGCACTCTAGAGCCCAAGCACGATATCTGTCACCATATCGTCACAACCGGTCCTCCTGTGTCTGCCAAGCCAAGACGCCTTCCACCGGACAAACTACAAGCGGCCAAGAGAGTGTTCGAACACATGCTTAACCTCGGGATCATACGCCCTTCCAAAAGCTGCTGGGCATCTCCGCTTCATTTGGTGCCCAAGAAGACCAGCGATTGGAGACCATGTGGCGACTACCGTGCGCTCAACAATGTCACTGTTCCCGATAGATACCCAATTTCCCATATCCATGATTTTTCTAGTAACTTGCACGGAAAGTCTGTTTTCTCTACAATCGACCTAGTTCGTGCATACCATCACATCCCTGTCGCTCCTGACGACATTCCAAAGACCGCCATTACTACCCCCTTCGGTCTCTATGAATTCGTCCGTATGCCCTTCGGATTGCGAAACGCTGCCCAAACCTTTCAGCGGTTCATTGATCAAGTCCTAAGAGGGTTAGACTTCGTCTTCGCCTACATCGATGACATTCTCGTCGCCAGTTCGAACGATGAGGAACACCTGTCACATCTCCGTCTGATTTTCGAGCGTTTCGCTCAGTATGGCGTGACGATTAATGTTGATAAATGTATTTTCGGCCAATCCTGTGTCGATTTTCTCGGTCACCGAATCGACCACAATGGTATTCGCCCACTTCCCGAAAAGACGCAGGCAATCGCGGATTATCCAATGCCTCAGTCCTTCAAAAATTTGCGTCGTTTCCTCGGGATGGTCAACTATTACAATCGTTTCATTCCAGATTGTTCCCGGCTACTTCAGCCTCTGACAGATTTACTAAAAGGCAAGTCCCGAAAGTTTGAGCCAACAGCAGAAGCTATTGTGGCATTCGATAAGATCAAGCAGGCGTTATCCAACGCCACCGCGCTTAGCCACATGAAAACCGATGTTGATGCACCTCTCGTTCTCAGAACTGATGCATCACAAACTGCCGTTGGCGCCGTTTTACAGCAGCTGATCAACAACCAACCTCAACCTTTGTCTTTTTTCTCCAAAAAGCTTCAGCCTGCTCAAACTCGATACAGCACATTCGGACGCGAACTTCTGGCTATTTACCTTGCCATTAAGCACTTCCGACATCTACTTGAAGGACGTACCTTCACTATCCTAACGGATCACAAACCGCTAGCTTTTGCCTTCCGCGGTTCCTCCGATCGATTTTCACCACGTGAGACCCGTCATCTAGACTACATATCACAATTCACGACAGACATTCGTCATGTTGATGCCACTAACAACGCTGTTGCTGACGCTATGTCTCGTATCGATCTCCATCATTTTTCACGCCAAACTGTTAACCTCGAGGATATTGCGGCTCACCAAGAAGACGATCCTGAGTTCGCAGACTTGAAGACAAACGCTTCCTTGAAATTCTCTCAACTGCCTATTGTTAATTCCGATTCCAAAGTCTATTGTGATCTGTCGACCGGAAAGCCCAGACCTTTTGTTCCACAACAGTTCCGCAAACTTGTTTTTGATCATCTGCATGGCCTTTCCCACCCTGGCATTCGAGCAACGGTCAAGTTAATCGCCGACCGCTACATATGGCACAATATGCGTTCCGACATCCAAAAATGGGCGAAACATTGTGTCACTTGTCAGACTAGCAAGATACATCGGCACACGATCACCGTACCTGGCACATTTGCGTTACCCGACGCTAGATTTAAACATGTGCACCTTGATCTCGTTGGACCACTTCCTCCATCCAACGGTTTCCAGTACTTACTGACCTGTGTCGACCGTTTCACACGATGGCCTCATGCAGTACCTTTACGAGACATTTCCACCGAAACTGTTTCGCGGACCTTCGTTGAAACCTGGATATCTGTGTTTGGCACCCCAGCCACGATCACAACAGACAGAGGTCCTCAGTTCAATTCCGCTCTCTTTCGAGACCTCAATCGTTTACTCGGCTGTTGTCATCTGCGAACGACCGCCTACCATCCAGCCGCTAACGGTCTTGTTGAACGTTTTCATCGTCAACTGAAAGCCGCAATTACCGCATCACAATCGAGTACGCACTGGTCCGAACAGCTACCAGTTATCCTTCTCGGCATTCGCAACACGGTCAAAGAAGACCTAGGTTGTTGCCCCGCTGAACTGGTTTTCGGCACAACTCTCAGGCTTCCCGGTGAGATGGTGTTAGATCCCAGAATCACTGGTGAACTAGACCCGACTTCCTATGTGGTACGATTGCGACAACATTTTTCTTCAGTTCGGCCAACACCGCCCAGATTCAGCCCTCGGAATCAGCAAGTGCACTCTGATTTGCATACCTGCCCTTTCGTTTTTGTGCGCGTCGATGCGGTGCGTAAACCCTTGACACCACCGTATGAGGGCCCTTTCAAAGTTCTTGCTCGCAAAGAGAAATACTTCATACTGGATAGAAACGGTTCGAAGGATTCTCTGAGCCTCGATCGCTTAAAACCAGCGTACATCGAAACTAAAACATCACAAGCCACCGAACAGACGTTTCCTAGTACCCCTCCTACCCAGCCAATGTGTGAACCCTGTGTGCCCCCCTCTACACCCTCCACTAAACCAGTGAGTGAACCGAATACACTAAAGCACACACGCTCTGGACGCGCTGTTGTTTTGCCTTCCAAACTAATTGCTACCAATAACGCACAACTTTCGAGCGTTCGTTCTCCCGACTCACGCTCTAGGAGGGGAGCCCTGTAGTGTTTATAAATTCTTCACATTTTCCTTGTAACTTCCTATTCTATCTTCCGTCAATTTTTGTACATTTGTTTTAACTCACAACAAGATATATACTCTTCTTCGAATTTCGTTCGTCTTCTGGTCTCGGTGACGTTGTGCCGCCTTCGAGTGTTGTGTGTGCTTCGCATCGGTTGTTGGATCTCTATCTACGATCAGCGTTCTATTCCTCCGTTCGTGTCATCGGACAGGTTTGCTGTTTTTTTTCACCTTTCGTAACCTGACCGTGAGCAATCGTGCTAAGGTCCTATTCGCAGCGGTTCTAACTCTCTGTCAGACACTATAAGGTCCATATCTGTGCTGAGTTTTCAGTTGGACTGAATTCTGTTTTGTAGACACCTTAGTACCCATTGCCTGTACCAGTAGACGTTCTCCAAACTCAGCAGTGGCAAATGCTTTGCAGAGTTAACCTAGATGAAGCTTACTTTCAGGTTCCATTGGCCGATGAGTGCGGAACCTTACTAACGGTTAATAAGCACCTCGGGGCTTCCAGTACAACCGGCTGCCATTTGGGGTGAAAGCCACACCAGCCATTTTCCAGCAAATTATGGTTACCCTGCTGAATGATTTTTCTAGTACCGCGTTCTACCTGATTGATGCATTGATTATGGACGCAGACCCACAAGACTTGATGCACACACTGGGGAGTGTGATTTCACGTTTGGAAGAAGCTGGATTTCGATTACGGGCTGAGAAATGTAAGTTCATGTTATATAGTGTTAAATTCCCCGGGTCTATCATAGACCAACCTGACCGACGCCTTGATCCCGCCAATATCGAAGTTATCAAAACTAGGACGCAACGGACGCGATTCAATCTTTCCTGTGCATGTATCGGCACGCGCCAAACCCAAACGACCCAGATGGAAGAGTCACTGCCGAAATTTTAATTGGACGAAAGATCCGGATATTGTTCGATAACCTTGTGCAAAGCACAAAAAGAAAGCATTACAGTTGCCTTGTAGGGGAACATCTGACAGACAGGCTTCGTCATTTCAAAATGGTAACATGATATTTGCGCGAGACTTCCGAGGACCGAGGAGGTGGTCAACAGGAAGAGTGATCCGCAGAAAGTGCCGAGTTATTTACGAGCTGATGGTGGGAAACGAGAAACGGGTCAAGCACGTCAATCAGCTGAGGCCAAATCACGGAAAGACTCAAAGTTCTTCGGAATCAGCAACTTTATCGTGGGACATTCTGCTAGACACGTTTGGTTTGGAGGAGGAAGCTGGGAGGCTACGTGGATCAAAACAGAACCTGCGAGCATCAGCTGATACATAATGAATGCCGACCAGAAAGCGGAGACGACTACAGTGGCTACAAGTTGATCCCAAAGCCAAAACTTGTGAACTTAGTGGAGTTCGAAAGGCACCCTGGCATACTCAATTCGTAAGAGGAGGTAATAAAGAAGTTAGTTGAGCACGTAGGCTGTCTGCTACATGCAATGGTCCTCAGCACGGGAGTGGTACGATCTTTGATTTTTTCACCGAATTTGGGAATCTAGTGCGAATTGATCAGCTAGCAACCACAAGCCCGCGTCATAAGAATCAAACTATTCCTTCAATATGGTAAACCCTTGGAGTGGAATTCCTTCACACTGGCTGAAAACCAGAAGCAGAAGAGTGAGTGATCTTGACCTCCGGAATTAGCATGTTTCCTTTACCAATAAATAGTGTTGTTAAATCCTGTAGGTATACTCTCTACCGAGTTCTGTCCTTTTGTATTCCTTCGGTTGGCTGTGCGCGTGATTGAGCATTTAGACAGTCGAGGTCTCACAAGGCTGCAAAGCAGGAGTACAACATATTTCTACAAAAAAACGACAACCAGGAGCTTCGAACGGCTTCAGGCGAGTAGGAACTGTGAGTTTTTGTCCAGCTTTACTCTGCATGTCGGAATCGAACTGAAAGCGCGTCAAGAAGGGGCATCTAACACTTGGGCCTCCTGAAGTATGTATTCGGACGATTCGTTTCTTTGATTTTTCCACAACTTCTCGGCTCATACATAGGGCCACATGTGGAGTACGCAATCCAGGTATGGCAGGCATGGCTGAGGTGAGATCTCACTGCCTAGGAGATACCCCAAAGCCGGGCAGTCAAAAGCGTCAAGGGGCTGTAAAATTGGCCGGGTGAAGGCAGGATACAAGTCCTTGGGGTCTTCAGTATACACTATCGGCGGCGACAAGGGGACCCCATTTTGGCCTACCAGATTTTGAGCGATCCCAACTACA